>VSMD01044026.1:0-88917 GCA_008750895.1 Mirza zaza
GTATGTGTTGCATCCTGATCCTCTGCTCTGTAACATTAAAATATGTCACTTAGGTTAACAAAACCTTCTATGACCTAATTATTTATATACTTTGCTGCAACATACGGCTGAATCACCAAGACTAGTCAAGGCAAACACAAAATACAGTATCCTGGATGTCGTTTGTTAAGCTCAGCCAACTATAATAATACTGTGCTTTTCTGTGTTGACAAACGTATTATATAAATGACAAAATATGGAATAAGTGACATTAAAATTTAGTTAAAATCTATGACCAAAGTAACTTCACTTGATTCAACTTACACTGACTCTTCAATAGGAGAAATGGATCCATCATCATCCAAATATTTGTATCTACGACTATCAAAATCTTCTTTTTCTAATTCTTCGCCAACTTCCATTTGTTTCAATGATTCTTTAAGGTGGTGCTCATACTTTAGTTTTTCAATGTAGTTGAAAAATCCTCTTGCAACAGCTTGCTATATATTAAAAACACCATAAAATATGTCATGGCCTTGCAAGATTAAGATTTTTTTCATGACTCAGCAGATGCGGATGTTCAAACATGGCAACAAGCCCCATGCTAAAGAATGAATTAGCTATCTTTATGCCGTATTTGTGGACAATTCCTGATTGTAGAAAAAAATTCACATAGCAGTTATCAAACTTAACAAGGATGACAACAAGAAGCACAAATCTTGTCATGTTTTGGAATTATGAAAGGCATTTTAGGCCGGGTGCGGTGGCTCAAGCCTGTAATCCTAGCACTCTGGGAGGCCGAGGCGGGTGGATTGCTCGAGGTCAGGAGTTCAAAACCAGCCTGAGCAAGAGCGAGACCCCGTCTCTACTATAAATAGAAAGAAATTAATTGGCAAACTAATATACATAGAAAAAATCAGCCGAGCATGGTGGCGCATGCCTGTAGTCCCAGCTACTCGGGAGGCTGAGGCAGAAGGATCGCTTGAGCCCAGGAGATTGAGGTTGCTGTGAGCTAAGATGACGCCACGGCACTCACTCTAGCCTGGGCAACAAAGTGAGACTCTGTCTCAAAAAAAAAAGGCATTTTAGATGTAAAGATAAGAACAAAATTTCTAATGTTTATTATAATCACTTAAACTTAAGAGGTTAATAAGTATTAATCCTCTCAAACTATAGGTTCTGGCAAGGGATGAAAAATTAAATATACATTCATTCAAGATTGAACTCTCAAATATTTTAAGAGCTTACTGCTAAGTATTTGGGTATTTATCAGGTAATACCATCAGAAAGAGCTAGGCTTTAAGAAAACATCTACTGAACATGAAAGGTGTGGGTTTAACTTACATTAATGCAAAAAACTGATAGTCGTGTGAGTTTCAGAGTTACGTTTAAAGAGCAGAGATAGGATGAAGTGATTAATAACAGCCTTGGAGCACTACTCATTATATTTAGCAAAGTTATATTCACTGAAGAGATTCACCAATGAAGATTTCACCCAGAAACTTAAGTGAAATTTGACCTGAAGGATAGGGGAGCCTTTAGGTAGAAGTCAGTAAAGGAGAATATTAGCAAAATTGCAGACTATGTGTTCCCAGCATATCTTTCTTTTTTAATCACAAATTGAGAGGAACTGGACCAAGCTGACCAAAGTGGCTAATCATTTAAAACATTTTAGCTATGAGTATCCATAAATACAATGTACTGACTCACCTCAAAATTTAAAATTTTTCTCCAAGGTAATGGTTTTCTGTCAGTCTCTGATTCCAAAAATGGGAACCCAGGTCCTTTGTCTTCCAACAGTTTCTTACTTATTTGTGAACATCTACTGTTTTTACTTCCTTTTGGTCTTCCCCTTTGTCTTCCTGTTGGTTTGTATTTCCTCCTTTTGCATTTACGTTTCCTATTCTTGAATCTATCAAAAATAGCTTTTAAAGTCACTGGTTCTATACTGGAATCACTTGATGAGTCTCTTGCTTGAACAGTTTCAGGCAAATGAACAGATTTTCTAATGCGGTTTCTTTGACTCCGTCTAGGTGAGTGACGAACACACTGTGTTTTAAATAAGCTGCTACCAGAAGAGTTATCACTGGAAAAACAGGAAAAATTAATTTTATCTTTTTGTCTTACTGAACTTATTACTAGTAATAACTAATCCCAAATGTACATTTCTTCCAGGACTAATGTAGGAAAACATACCCAAAATAACTAAAAATTGTTTTCTTTTTTTTTTTTTTGAGACAGAGTCTCGCTTTGTTGCCCAGGCTAAAGTGAGTGCCGTGGCGTCAGCCTAGCTTACAGCAACCTCAAACTCCTGGGCTCAAGCAATCCTGCTGCCTCAGCCTCCCAAGTAGCTGGGACTACAGGCATATGCCACCATGCCCGGCTCATTTTTCTATATATATTAGTTGGCCAATTAATTTCTTTCTATTTATAGTAGAGATGGGGTCTCGCTCTTGCTCAGGCTGGTCTCGAACTCCTGAGCTCAAATGATCCGCCCACCTCGGCCTCCCAGAGAGCTAGGATTACAGGCTTGAGCCACCGCGCCCAGCCTCTAAAAATTGTTTTCAAAAACAAAGATGGGCTCAGTTAGCAGCCAGTCATTGAGAACTGAGCACCCAATCTAAAATGGCCCATCTCACAGCACTGATTAAAAAGTGAAACTTTATTTTCCAAGATAAAATATAATCTCAAAAGCTGTTTTTATTTCCCTGCTAAAAATCCTCACTACATAAAACAAACACAGCCTTCTAGACATAAATAGGACAATTTAGTCATGAAGACAAAATACCAAATCGACCCAGATAATATACCATTTCCCTAAGCTAAGAATGTGCTCCACTATAATATATTCAGATTCTGAATTAAAAGTATTTGCAACAATACTATTTCAATCTGTAATTAGATAAACCTTGAAATTAGTATAATCTGTTCTTCCTTTACAAATCCTGAAAATTATCTTTACTGTCACCCATTAGATGTAATTTATGCCTTCCTATAAATCTAGTATCTATTCAGTTCTACAGTAAAATCCACTTACCTTTGATTTTCAATTTCAGCAGCTGAGTCCAATGGCATGTAGTCAAGAGAATCCATTCCTGACTTGCTCTTTAATCACTTTTCTGAAATTATGAAATTTGGTAAATGTGATAGCCTCCCTAAACAAATAAATGCTGACACACACAGCTATTATTTACTACAAAGTTCGACATAGACTATGCCACCATTAGTAATGTGGATTTAGGCAAAATCAGTTACCAGGTTTTTAAGCTTTTCTTGGAACAGTCCTTTTAAGATCAATTTAAGAAAGAAAAAATACCAAAACGCTATAAACTGCATTCAGTTTAACCTTTCAGTTTTTACACTCTAAAACTATTCAATGCAACAAGATTCCAGAATAGCACTCTCATTTCCAACAAAAGCAGTCTTTTGAGTACAGGTAAAAAATGGTTTTATCATTAGCCACATACTAATGTACAATTATCAATACAATATTAGTGTACAATGGCCAAAAAGCCATTTCCCAAAATCAAACGGAACTTCTAAGAAAAACTTATGCATAGAAAACTACAAGGCAAAGTGTGCCCTTTGTATACCAGCAAAAGCATCTCCATTTAATACACAATTTAAAAACTCAGGGTCAGGAGTTACCACCTCCTTCCCATTTATTCCTAAATTCATCTAACTAAACTGTCTTGTCACATCTTTGCCATTAAAAGCACAAATTCAGAGTTCTAAATTCTCAAACCATTTCCATTAAAAGCTAAAACAAACTACGATGACTTTGTCTTCATCTCCATGAAAGAGTATACAGCAATTAAGTAAATAAAAACAAAAATCGAAGGTAACTACTTATTTCACTATTGCATCTCCTTTGGTCATTCTCTTCTTTTTGGATTTTTTTCTTTAGCCATACTTGTGAATGACATGAGTCATGACAAATCCTAAGACAAACTAGCAAAATATTTCAAATATAGGAAGACAATAAGATCACTAAGATCTCAAATTTGTGAAATACCCAGTGGACCCATACTGTATGTCCAATTTTGAATCAAAAGTGTAGCTTATTGTATCTCAAACAAGCAGCGGTACAATTAATCAAAGTATGCGCCTAAATTATCAACACAGTTTTGCCATCTTAAAGGTAGCCTTTTTATGCCAGCTTCAAAGAAACCTGGAGAGCAAGTGGCAATGAAATCGCAAAAGGCATTTTCCACAGCTTGTTGACAATTGAGTATTTTTCCTTGTAAGAAGTGGTCCAAAGCCTGGAAGAAGTGGTAGTTAGTTGGTGCAAGGTCTGGAGAATAAAGTGGATGACAGAGAGTTTCTAAGTCCAGCTGTTGTAGCTTAAGAAGCATTCTTTGTGTGACATGTGGTCGAGAGCTGTCTTGCAAGAGGACTGGCCTGTCTCTATCAACCAATCTTGGCTGCTTAATAGCAAGCATCCTCATCGTTTCATCCAGTTGGCTGCAATAGACATCCGCTGTAACTGACTGACCAGGTTTCATGAAGCTGTATTGGATAATACCAGCGCTGGACCACCAGACAGACACCATTAGCTTTTTTTGATGAATATTCAGTTTTGGTACTCCATCTTTACCTAAGCACTGTGCTGAACGCTTGCGATTGTCAAAAAGAATCCATTTTTCATCACACGTAATAATACGGTGTAGAAATGGTTTGTCTTTATGACGTGACAGCAAAGAAAGGCAAGCTTCCAGACGATTTCTTTTCTGATGCTCGTTTAATTCACGTGGAACCCACCTACCCAGCTTATTTATCTTGTCAATTTGTTTCAAATGGTCCAATATTGTTGGAATAGTAACATCGAACTTTGCTGCTAAATCACATGTAGGTTGAGATGGATTCTCTTCCACTAGAGTTTTCAGTTCATCATTATCCACCTTGGTTTCAGGTCGCCCAAGTGGCTCATTTTCAAGATTAAAATCGCCAGAACGGAACTTCTCAAACCATAGACACACTGTGTGTTCATTAGCCACTTCCTTCCCACACACTTCATTGATATTTCGAACTGTCTGCGCTGCACTGGTTCCACAACGGAACTCATATTCAAAAATAACACGAATTTTTGACTTATCCATGGTTTCACAAAAATTGCTCTAAAAAATTTTGTGAAAGATAATCACAAGCCAAAACGTGCCTTTGAAAGACTGAGGATGTACCTTCACAATAAAAATAAAACAACAAGTGTCAAAGTGAAATGTCAGAGATATCAACGTCAAACTTAGTACTTAAGAAAATCGGACATTTCATACTTAAATTTCCTGGGATGTTTTATTAGTTTTCTTAAATGAAAAAAAATCTAAGAACTAAGTAAATATCAACTCCTTAAAAATGAAATTCAACAACGTGGTCCAATGGCATTAATGGCAGACCGTGGTTACATTTTTTTTTTTTTGAAAAAGAGGATTACCAAAATAGAACTAGCTGAAAAATCGCCTTTTCGGAACCAGTTTGGAAAGCATTCCTCCTTACCTGGCGCTTCCTATTCGGAGATTCCGCAATTTCTAGAGGCCACGTGGCCAGACAGAGGCACTTTACGGGGGAGCTAACAAGCACACTGTGTGTGTGACCTTGGGCAAGCCTCTCCGAGAAGAACCCAACCTCACGCAAGGAGAAAGGAGCCAACAGTGGTTACCTCGCTTACGAAGACTGAATCAGAAAACATTTAACTTGTCTACAACATATTTTAACATCTACATCTCAGGCACGATGAACCACGCCCACGTTACAATCACGTGGATAAGGGCCTCAGATCTACCACTAGGCCCAGAGGAGCCCACAGCCGCGAGCACGGCCCCGTCACGGACCGAGATCCGACGCCCGATACTCAGAGCAACGCGGGGGAAACCTAGACCTGCAACCTCTCCCCCGCCCGCCAGGCACAGGCCGCCATGTTCTCTCTGCTACCTACCCACGACGGCAGACGGCTCGCACCAAGCGCCGCCTTAGCCCGGGCCTCAGCTGCGCACTTCCTGCCCGCAACACAGGCCTCGGCCCAGGACCCCAAACTGCCCTGGGGCATGAGTCCCTGGTGGTGAGCACCCATTACCCGCCCGACCACAGGCCCTCAACGCGCCAACAGCCACCTACCTCCTCCAACCGCGCGGAAGAAAAGGATGGGCCAGTCTCGCGACCCAGCTAACAGTAGGGCTGAAATCTCGCGTTACAAGTTAGCTCCCCGGAAGACACGCAAGCGGTGGGAGGAAACAGGTCGCGCCGGAGGGGGAGGAGCCATTTTAATCACCGCGTGGGGGCGTGGTCAAGGTAGGCGGGGCCTCGGCGCGCTAGCCTAAAAGGGGGAGGAGCTGACTGAGGCAGAGGTCGGGTTTCAGGTGTAGGATTCCCGGATCCTGTAGGTGAGTGGAGCATCCGAAAACATTTCTGCAAACGGCAAAAGGAAACTGAGGTCGAGCGGGCGGAATGGGTGTGACTGCAAGGAAACAGCCTGTCAGCCTGATTTGTTTCCGCTGATCTCGCATTTGCTGAGCTGTCTGTCGTCTGGCTTTCTAGTGCCTGGTCCGGGGCGGGGGGATGTGTGTGGCAGGGTGTGTTTTTTCATACTCTTGTTTACTTTTGCCTTCAGAAAACTCTTTTGTGTTAAAGTGTTGGGGAATGCTCATACTTCGACCGTGACTCCAATGCGTGACCTTTGTACTGGAGGCCAGCGTTATTACATGGCACACCCGGTTGTCCTCCTCACCTTTGGTCTTGTTTTGGTGGCTCAGCTTTTCACTCTGAGGCTAGCCAAGGGTCTGCCTCTTAGGAGTTGGTAAACTAATCTCAAGAGAAACCAGCTGGAGGTTTTTTCCTTCCAGAGTTTCCCCACCCCCCTCCCATTAGTTGCCTAACTGGTTACTGAGTTAAGATAGAACAATGTAAACTAGTTTAATTTTGATTGGGTTTTTCCCCAAAGTAATTTTTTGTTGTTGAGACAGAGTCTGGCTTTGTTGCTTAGGCTAGAGTGAGTGCGGTGGCGTCAGCCTAGCTCACAGCAACCTCAAACTCCTGGGCTCAAGCAATCCTGCTGCCTCAGCCTCCCAAGTAGCTGGGACTATAGGCATGGGCCACCATGCCGGGCTAATTTTTTCTATGTATATTAGTTGGCCAATTAATTTCTTTCTATTTATAGTAGAGACGGGTCTCGCTCTTGCTCAGGCTGGTTTCGAACTCGTGACCTGGAGCAATCCGCCCGCCTCGGCCTCCCAGAGTGCTGGGATTATAGGCGTGAGCCACCGCTCCCGGCCTCCGGAAAGTAATTTTAAAAAGGGATGAACTCCAGGAGTTCGAAACCAACCTGAGCAAGAGTGAGACCCCCGTCTCTACTATAAATAGAAGGAAATTAATTGGGCAACTAATATATATAGAAAAAGTTAGCCAGGCCTGGTGGCCCATGCCTGTAGTCCCAGCTATTCGGGAGGTTGAGGCAGCAGGATTGCTTGAGCCCAGGAGTTTGAGGTTGCTGTGAGCTAGGCTGACGCCACTGCACTCACTCTAGCCTGGGCAACAAAGCCAGACTCTGTCTCAAAAAAAAAAAAAAGGGATGAACTGGTTTTTTGTTTTTGTTTTTTTTTTTTTTTTTTTCCTGCTTTCAGGCCTCTTTTATCATATAATAAACCAGTAAAGCTGTCTAGTTTGAATTTATAGTTAACCTCATTTTCATTTTTTCAGAGTTTACATGAGAACATTTCTAACCCTTTTCTATCACTTTTAACTCCAAAGTCTCCACACCTCCAATACACCCGTAAACAGTACATACACATACTGCCACACTGCCTGCTATGCCGTTGGCCTGCCTGAAGTTCACATTTCTAAACCAGTTATTCAAGCTGCAGCCTCTTAGTGTTGGACTTGTTTCTATTTTGGTGGGGACATAAAACAGTTACCTTCTTTTAGGGATAGTAAAGGGTATACAATTATGACATCTGAATTTTAACTTGAGTCCTTATTCCTCAAAAATATCTAAAGTGCTTTTTTTATCCTCATTATAAATGAATGTACTATTCATTGTGCAGATTTTGAATGTTCATAATAAGTTAGTACCTGCTGGCTGCCTGATAAAGAATGTGATAAAGTGTTAACATTTGGGAAATCTGGGTGAAGAGTAAACAGGAATTATTTGTGTGTAATATCTGTCAATCCAAAATTATTTCAAAAGAAAAAGTTAAAATGTCTCATTCCTGAACAATTACTGATTATTCAACTCAAAACTATATTTAAGGTAATTGGGCTAGGTGTAGTTGCTTACACCTATAATCCTAGCACTCTGGGAGGCCTAGATGGGAGGATTCCTTTAGGTCAGGAGTTCAAGAGCCTGAGCAAGAGCAATACCCAGTCTCTACTAAAAATAGAAAAAATTAGCCGGGCCTGGTGGTGCTTGCCTGTACTCCGAGCTACTTGGGAGACTGAGGCAGGAGGATCACTTGAGCCCAGGAGTTGGAGGTTGCTCTGAGCCAGGCTGACGCCATGGCACTCTACCTCAGGCAACAGAGTGAGACTCTGTCTCCACACACAAAAAAATAATAATTGAAGTATGATTATATAGGATTTTGACCCCACTATCAACAGTTATTTATATTTTATTTGGGAGATCAGATTATGTATATTAAAGAATAATAAAAGCTGGTATTTGATAAAGTACTAAAGTAAATGTATACAATAGCATATTTGTAAAGGATATGTTGTTGGAAATTATCATCAAAACTAGAAACCCAGTTCCTATGAAACCTGTGATTCTTTGGAAAATTAAAAAAAAAAATTGGGGGAGAATATTTCAAATGATGTTGACATAGCACGTGTTAAGTGCTAAATATACATGTTAAATCCAGAGACTATTCAGATTAATGAGATGTTCAATTAACAATTTTTTTTTTTTTTGGAGACAGAGTCTCACTCTGTCACCCGGGCTAGAGTGCTGTGGTGTCAGCCTCGCTCACAGCAACCTCAAACTCCTGGGCTCAAGTGATCTTTCTGCCGTGCCGGGCTAATTTTTCCTATATATTTTTAGTTGGCCAATTAATTCCTTTCTATGGGTCTCGCTCTTGCTCGGGCTGGTTTCCAACTCTTGACCTCGAGTGATCCGCCTGACTTCTTGACCTCGAGTGACCGGCCAGCCTTGGCCTCCCAGAGTGCTAGGATTTCAGGCGTGAGCCACCGCCCTGGCCCAATTAACAATTTTAATGAGAACTTCAACAATGCACTTTGAAACGCCCGTAGGAGTTTTGTCTGTATTCCTTGTGATTGGCCTGGAGTGGGATTCCCCGCCCACCTCTCATTACTTTTTTCCTCTGCCTTCATTTTATCTCCCTCTGCTTGTGCAGTTCATCAACTGAACACTTGCGGTAAGAGACTAAACTCTGTGTATGTATATCTACTTATTATAAAGTATATTTAGCATGTATTTTTTAAATATCTCAAATTATAATTGGTTAGATTATCAGAATAATGGAACATTAAAGCTGTTTACTAAGAAAGTATGTTTATTTTTAAATGAAAATTTTGAAAAGGAAAAAGAAAAAAAAAAGACAAGGAGAAAAAAAGAAAAAAGAATAGTTTGAATTCCAAAACCTAATCATTCCATAGAAGTTTCTATTGCTATTAGTAATTTATATTTTCTGTCATAAAAGTGATAGTCTAGGAAACTTGTTTAATTTTTAGGTAAATGTCAAATACAGAGTAGAAAACACAAATTATTTATTATAGAAATACTTGAGAATCCTATGCATACTGTTATCTACAATGATTTAAACAACTTATTCATAAACCTTAAGTACCTTCTGCTTTAAGACCTATATTCCTTATACCTTATTCAAATTCCATGTTGAATCAGATATATGACTAAAGAAAATGAATCGTATGTGCATGTAAAGTCAGCCACTGGGGAGGCTGAGGTGGGAGGATCCCCTGAGCTCAGGAGTTTGAGGCCAGCTTGGGCACAATTGAGAGACTTCCTATCAAAGGGAAAAAAAATCTAAATGCCCTTTTGCCCTCTTTTATGACTGAAGTCTTAATGTTCACTTCCAGAGCAGCAGCTGTTCATGCTCGGTACACTGAAAGCTTGTGGATAATTAACCAAGAATAGCTTATTTGTACAAACTCCTAAAGAAGAAAGAAAATGGCTATTGCTGAGTTTTCTTTTCATGTGCCAAGTCTAGAGGAGCTTGCTGGAGGTAAAAACATTAACTTTCGATTTTTAAAAATTATTCTAAGAAAAAATTTTTTTTAAAGATTCTAAGATATATCTATGTCATACCACTTACCTCTTAATATATCTTATAAAAATAATATTTTTGATACAGATTTAATTTTCCATTTCAGTATCTGTTCTGTACTATTTTTGAGAAATTCTAAAATTGTATCCCTCCAAAAAAACTAAACTCACCATTTGTAGACTCTTGATGATACTAATTTTATAGGATGAAAATGACTACTATAGTAATCTGATATTTAAGTATGTGTGATGCCCAAAGAGTTGCACAATTTTGCTTTAACTTTTTATAAGTTACAATAGTCTTTAAAAATATAACCTGCTATGTATTAATCATATTCCCAATATGCCACTTTTTCCCCCCTCTGTCTCTATGACAGTCAGTGAACTTGCCTAGATTTCTCCTTGCATATTTTTTGTATTTTACCTGTTCAAACAAGAATTTAAGGCAGCTTCACAAGAGAAATTAAAAGGAGGGAAGATAGATTTTAAAAAAGGAAAACAAAAATAGGGACATGAAATGAAGCCAGGAGGCTGGGCATAGAAGCTCATGCCTGTAATCCTAGCACTTTGGAAGGCCTAGACAGGAGAATTGCTTAAGGCCAAGAGTTTGAGAGCAGCCTGGACAACATAGTGAGACCCTGTCTCTACAAAAAATATTTTAAAAAATTAGCTGGGCATGGTGGCACTTACCTGCCGTCCCAGTTACTCAGGAGGCTGAGGAGGGAGGATTGCTTGAGCCCAAGAGATTGAGGGTATAGTGAGCTATAATTGTGCCACTACACTCTAGCCTGGGCAACAGAGTGAGATCCTATCTCTAAAAAAGTAATGAAAAAATAAAAAATGATGCCAGCAATAGTACTAATCCAAAACTGTCAGAATACTGACCTTTATGTGACAGCCTTTCAGTTCTATTCTGGTGGTAACTATAAAACCTTCCTTTATTTTTCAGAGTGTGTCATCTTAATAGTCCATCTGTTCTGATAAGAGTAAAGTCCGGAAATGTACTCATTTTTTGTTTTGTTGTGGCTTTCCCCTTATAACCTTCTTGTTTTTGTCCTAATTGAATGGTGGCTAGTAAACAATCTGTATTGCTGGTATTCTTTGGCCTGTATTTCTTTTCTATCAGTCTGTCTTCCTTGATCTGATAGGACAGCTAGGAATATTTTCTTTGAGTGCCTTTCTAGAACCTATTTTCACTGTGTGTTTCTGTTTGTCTTTTATGTGTACAGGATATACTCAATACAAAACAGAAATGTAATATAAGTTTTTTGGCTTAAAATTTATTTTCTACTTTTACAGAAAAGCTTATAGCAAGAACTTAGTCCCTTTGTAATTGGTTAAAAATAGCTTTTACTATATTTCCACACACAATCTTAATCTGTATATTCATAAGTTTATAGTCATTAGTCTAGGCAGGTGGATTTTCTAGTCAATTTGGTGTTTGTTCTTATATAGACAAAATATCTGGTATGGAATATCAATATGGCTAGATTTAGGATGACTTGATGTTCTTAGTCCGATTCTAAAAGATGAACTAACAGCTGGCACTACTATCAGAAATTCTGTAAGAACTTTTGATGCCTAAAAGTACATTACTCTTAGATTTATAACTTTTTTTTGTGTATGGCACCCTGAAGGCAAATCAGATCTTGTCTGATTTATAACTGAGACACCTATGCTTTTTTACATTTTTATTGAGGTATAACATATCTACAGTAAAGTACACTAATCTTATGTACAGTTTGATAAATGTTAGCATATGGTTACCCCCAGGTAACTACCATTCAGATCAAAATATAAAACATATTCCAGAAAGTTACTTTATGCACTTTCCCAGTCAAAGTCTCTACCCCGAGGTAACCACTGTTCTGACTTCTGTCATTTTAGGTCAGTTGCCTGTTTTTGTAATACATAAAATGAAGTCATATAATACAATGTATATTCTTTTGTTTCTGGCTTCTTTTCCTCAACAGTTTCTCTATTATCTTCATTGAAGTTGTTGCATGCGATTGCTTACTTTTTAACAGTTTACATGTTTACATTTCAGTATGTTTTTGGAATCTCCTCCCCAAAAGGAAGGTGGTCCTCACCTGAATGGTCTGTTTAACTTCAGTGTTTAGTCATCACTGTAGATGAGATATGTCTTAGTCTACATTAAATCTTATTATGTCTAATAGCTAAATATATTCCTTAGACCATTGCCCTCCCCCCACCTCTTTTTTATGACACAAGTTCAGGTTGGAAGTATGACACACAGAAAAGTTGAGGGAAGATTTGATGTGTGGTAGCCAAATTTTTACCTCATGTTAGATAACCTTTTTCCTTGTCTTTATTAGTTATGCAGAAAGGACTAAAAGATAACTTTGCTGATGTCCAGGTCTCTGTAGTTGATTGCCCTGACTTGACTAAGGAACCATTTAACTTTCCTGTAAAAGGTAAGCAGCTTTTGCAATAAGCTTTTGTTTTTCAGTTGTAATCTTTTTCTGAAACCAGAATTATTTTTAAGGATCCTCCTAAATTACCTACAAATAAAAGATACTGTCACAATTTTTAGACTAAATTGTGCTTAATTTCTGTGCTGTTTTCTGATATTGGTCAATTTCACTTTATACCCTGTGGAAAAAGATTGTGTTTTATGTACTTCTGTAACCTTCACAGGTTATATATATTACACATTCGATAGGCTAGAATCAGTCTGGCCCAGCGGCTCACACTTGTAATCCTAACATTTTGTGAGGCTGAAGCAGAACGATTGTTTGAGGCCAGGGTTTTGAGAGCAGCCTGGGGAACATAGAGACCCCATCTCTGCAAAAAAATTTTTTAAATTAGGTGGGTAAATGCACATGCCTATAGTCTCAGCTACTTGGGAAGCTGAGGCAGGAGGGTCACTCAAGCTCAGGCATTGGAGGTTGTGGTGAGCTATGATGATACCATGGCACTCTAGCCCACACAACAGAGGGCGACCCCTGTCTCAAAACAAAAAATAAACAATATGCTAGAATCTTTGATAATCACATTACTTTTGTTTTTAAGTCCTTAAACTTACCGTAATTTTTATGGTTTTATTTATTTACTCAAGACAAGAAGGGATCTTAAAAGCCTTGTATTTGAATCATCTATTAAATACTTACAACCTCTAACAAATTTGCGTGATCTCAAACTCCTGGCCTCAAGTCATCTTCCCACCTTTGCCTTCCAAAATGCTGGGATTACAAGCATGAGCCATTGCTTTTTTAATAGCCAGGCTTCCTTCAAAAATGAGAGTAATATATTCTCCCTGCTAATTAATTAATTAAAAGTTAATGGAAGTCAGAAAACATAGAAGACTACAAGGAAGAAGAAAAAAATGGTTAATCTTCATTCTGTCATCCAAAGGGTTATACTTTAAAAAAGAGTTTGCTGGTCAATAACTTGTGAGTTTTTAAATTGCAATACTAGAAGCCAGATGCATATGTATATTTATATGTATTATTTTTCATAAATGCCGTTAGGAACTAGTCTTGTTAAGGTCACCTATGACCTTAGTATGTTTACTAATATTATTTCATCTCTCTACATATTTCATACTATTTGGCCATTGCTGCCTGACATTCTCCCCTTGGTTCTGTCTGTCTCCAGGGTTCACCTCTTCTTCCTTGGTGCCTTTCCTACCTCTTTCTTCCTGGTTCCTTTCTTTTTCTGGCAGGCTCGTAAATATTAACGTGTTCCAGAATTCTTTCCTCTGCCTCTTCTTATTTTGTATAGTCTCTCTGGGTTTTTCTATCTACTCCTGTGATGTTAATTACTACCTGTATATAACAACTTTGAAATCTGTACATCTCACCAAGCTCTCTTTTTCTTAGCTAAATGTCAGTATTTCCAGCTGCCTGAAGGACATCTCCACCTATATATACTAATATGTATGCTAAGAACAACTTGAGGTCAACGTGTCTAAAATTTAACTCACTACTTCACCAAAATTGCCTATTCTCCTTTCTTTCTTTGTTAAATTTCCTCTTCTCCATCTCTATACTCACCATTGCTTATCTTTTCCCTGGACTACTAAAAGAGTACCCTAATACTTTCTCTAAACTTCAGCATCACTATCACTTATAAGAAAGTCTTATCCATGAGTTATTTCTCCTGATTCCATGGAAAATATTTGCAAAATCCCCAATTACTAATGGAAGTTATTAGAATTTTGTACATCTACCTTCTGCATAGCTGAAAAATAGAGCAGTTATATCTATTATGTATAACAATATGTTAGCATGAAACTGACAAGACTACTTTTTCTCAAAAGGTAAAATGCCTTTTCCCAAATTATGTCTAATGTTAATTAAAAATGTAAGTAGAGGCCAGGTACAGTGGCTCCTACCTATAAACCCCAGCACTTTAGGAGGCCAAGGCAGGAGGGTTGCTTCAGGTCAGAAGTTCAAGATCAGCCTAAGCAAGAGACCCCATCTCTACAAAAAAAATAGAAAAATTACCTGGGTGTGGTGGTATGCACCTGTAGTCCCAGCTATTTGGGAGGCTAAAGCAGGTACATAGCTTGAGCCCAGGAGCTTGAGGTTGCAGTTAGCTATGGTGATGCCACTGTACTCTAGTTGAGCTGACAGAGCAAGACCCTGTTTAAAAAAAAAATATATATATATATATATACACACACACACACATACATATATAAATAGAAAGCTATTAGTATCTAAAGTTATCTTTAATTACTTCTCATTTTTATAAACAACCTTGATAATGAACAACTTTGACAAGAGGATTTCCCAGTATGGATCTAAGAATTTATATTCTACCAGAGCAAAATATTTTAAATTAAAAAATAAGGCCAGGAATGGTGGCTCACACCTATAATCCTAGCACTCTGGGAGGCTGAGGTGGATGGATCGCCAGAGGTCAGGAGTTCAAAACCAGCCTGAGCAAGAGCGAGACCCCTGTCTCTACTAAAAATAGAAAGAAATTAATTGACCAACTAAAAATATATATAGAAAAAATTAGCCGGGTATGGTGGCGCATGCCTGTAGTCCCAGCTACTCAGGAGGCTGAGGCAGTAAGATCGCTTGAGCCCAGGAGATTGAGGTTGCTGTGAGCTAGGCTGATGCCACGGCACTCACTATAGCCTGGGCAACAAAGTGAGACTCTGTCTCAAAAAAATAAATAAATAAATACATAAATAAATATGTAAACAAACAATTTTAGCCAAAAAAAGCCACACCAGAACAGATTTTTTAAGGACTAAGGCATTGTAGACTAATTCTGGAAACCTCACCCAATGCAAACTTTGGCTCTAATTCTGGCCCTTGCCCTATCATCAGCTTCATATTGCCTTTATGCCTCCAACTATATCACGTCATGCTTGGTTATAGATACTAGAAACACAGGTAGTTAAGATAGGGGTATTAGCCACTTATGTCTTCCAACCCCTGCTACTGGTTCTTTATGAGAATAGAGAAATTAATAATTTAACTCAAATTGAATTAGTGTCTTCTAGCCTTTTATACTTGAATTAGATGTTTGCCTATTTTTAAGATGGTTTGTGTTTTTTTAGGCATCTGTGGGAAAACTAGAATTGCAGAAGTAGGAGGTGTGCCTTACTTATTGCCTCTTGTAAACCAAAAAAAAGTAAGTGTGCTTTTACTCTTTATAGTCACATGAAGATTGTAGAAGTTGGGTTGATCCCTCTGTTTATTATTAGAAGACCCATTGATTAATGTAGCAAGGAAGTGCTAATAGACTCAGTACTATTAATAGTAAGTAAACCAGGGAGTTTGTATAAATTATAATTTAAATATTTGTTCGTCTATAGGTTTATGACCTGAATAAAATTGCCAAAGAGATCAAACTGCCTGGAGCTTTTATTCTTGGAGCAGGAGCAGGTCCATTTCAGACTCTTGGGTTCAATGCTGAGGTCAGCATATATATTTTTCTTTTTTTTTTTCTACCCTCCCCCCAAAGCACATATAGTATAATTATTTTATTTTATGGATTTGACATTTGGTTTGTCTTTTTCCTTTTACTGCCAAAAAACCTACTTTCTGAATGAATTGTAAGTGGTTGATATCATATCACTCTACAGATTAGATCCTATTTGATACAGATTTGGTTTATAGCTTATGCTCTAATTGGTCCAACTTTAATGGAGCACTGACCTCTAGTATCAGATTTTCTCAGGATATAGGTTCAGACTGAGATAAATCCAAGGTCTTGGGTATTCTGCTAAAGGCATTGAATTATAAAAGACTTTTATTCTTAATATATCATAGGATTCCTAGCTTCTCTATGTATGTTTTCTTTTGGTATGAAGGCAGCTTTAGATCAGAAGATGAATGGAATGTAAGTTTTTTGCAGATAGGTCTTTCCTAGGAACATTAAAAGAAAAAGTTCTTTGCAGAAACATTAATATAATTTGCCTAGTGTTCAAGACAGAAAAAATGTTTAAAATTTAAAATTAGATATTGTAAAGCAAATGTTACAATGTTATAAATACACTGTAAGAAATACTGTAAACAATTTATAAAATGTTTTTCCAAGTTTTTGCATATAAATTAATATTACATATTTTATGTGTTCATATTAGGACTTGAAAACGTCTTAAAGGGATGAAGCATTTTGTAACATTATTCAAGATATTCTCCTGGTGTAGAGATACTAAGATTGACTAATTACCTTGTTTTCTTTTCAGTTTATGCCAGTGATTCAAACAGAAAGTGAACACAAACCTCCTGTGAATGGAAGTTACTTTGCCCGTGTTAACCCTGCAGATGGAGGGTGCCTACTACAGAAATACAGTGAGAAATATCATGATTTTGGGTGTGCATTACTGGCTAATCTTTTTGCCAGTGAGGGCCAACCTGGCAAGGTGATTTTGTTCATAAAAATACAGTATTCTGTCAATGTTCTCAGATAGCTAAAAACTTGAACTTTTTTTGTCCCAAATATAATCTTCCTTCCGACATACCTAAGTGAAAGTTCTTTAAATTACTCAATTATGGCCTGGCACAATGGTCTATCCCTGTAATCCCAATGGCTTGGGAGGCTGAGGTGGAAGGATCACTCTAGGCAGGAGTTCAAGACCAGCCTAGGCAACATAATGAGACACCACCTGTAAAATAAAATAAAACGAAATGAAGGCATAGTGGCATATACCTGTAGTCCCAGCTACTCAGGAGGCCAAGGTGGGAGGATCATTCAATCTCAGGAGTTCCAGACTGCACTGAGCTATGATCATGCCACTGCCCTCCAGCCTGGGCAACAGAGCAAGACATTGTCTCTAAAAAAAGAAAAAAAGTTATGAAAAATTCAGAGAGTACTACAGGCAGAGCAAAAGTCATCTTTAAAACTGAGGTTAAAGACTTAGTAAGAAATACCTTTTTCTGAGTAACTAAAAGGTAACAATATTAATTTGGGGAATGAATTAGTCACTTATATCAGCAGTCCCCAACCTTTTTGGCATCAGGGACTGGTTTCGTGGAAGACAAATTTTCCGTGGACAGGCGATGGGGGAATGGTTTCAGTATGATTCAAGCACATTACATTTGTTCTGCAGTCAAACTTCTCTGCTAATGATAACATGTATTTGCAGCCATTCCCTAGCGCTGGCATCACTGCCTCAGCTCCACCTCAGATCATTAGGCATTAGAATCTCATAAGGAGCACAAAACCTAGATCCCTCGCATGCACAGTTTACAGTAGGGTTCATGCTCCTATGAGAATCTAATGCCGCTGCTGATCTGACAGGAGACAGAGCTTATGTAGCGATGCAAGTGATGGGGAGCAGCTGTATATACAGATGAAGCTTTACTAACTCACCCACCACTCACCTGCTGCTGGGTAGCCCAGTTCCTAACAGTACTGGCGCTGGTCCATGTTCTGGGGGTTGGGGCCCACAGACTTATATGAACCATGCAGCTAAAATAAATAACAG
The DNA here is from genome assembly GCA_008750895.1 of Mirza zaza. Classification (NCBI taxonomy): domain Eukaryota; kingdom Metazoa; phylum Chordata; class Mammalia; order Primates; family Cheirogaleidae; genus Mirza; species Mirza zaza. The sequence goes on from VSMD01044026.1 coordinate 18,123, forward strand.
TTTACTTATAGGTAATAAGTAAATTGTTTATTTCTGACTGATTACACGTTGTCCTAGATAGAAATAGTGGTAGCAAAAACGTATAGCAAGACCAGATGCAGTGGTTCACACTTGTAATCCTAGCACTCTAGGAGGCTGAAGCAATAGGATTACTTGAGGCCAGGAATTCGAGACCAGCCTGAGCAAGAATGAGACCCCATCTCTACAACAAATAGAAAAATTAACTAGGTGTGGTGGTACATGCCTGTAATCACAACTACTCCAGAGGCTGAGGCAGGAGCATCTCTTGAGCCCAGGAGTTTGAGGTTGCAGTGAGCTATGATGACACCACTGCACTCTAACCAGGGCAACAAGGTCAGACTCTGTCTCCAAAAAAAAAGTATAGCAAGAAGGAAGAAAAAAATTAATGTTTTACTTCATATTTGCTTTCTGTTAGTATGCAAAAAGGTAATTTCAATGTTAGCATTTGTGAGGACTCTCCAATTTTATCAGCTACTTTGAGATATGAGATCAAGAAGTCAAAATACCTAATAAAGTGAAGATAACACAGTCTAGAATTTAAGGGAAATGAGAAAATGTAATCCTTTCCCTCTAACCTCCATTTATAGGAGGTTAATCCCCTTACGTCAGGGAATTCTCAACCTTTTACCACCTTAACACATATGTTAAGAGAGTCTCCAAAGTTCAGTGTAGGACTAATTTATAACTCTCAGTGCAAGAAAGCATGAATAACACTGTTAGGGTAAATTATATATAACTGATGTGTGTGTTTGTGTAATTGATCGAGACAAGATTGAGACACCTCAACTCGGATCTGAGAGCTCTAAACAAAAAAGAGAATATTTGCTTGATGGCATTAAATTATATAATGTCTCCCTTTGGTATTTATATAAAAATATGCAGCTTAGCCAATGGTATACATATTTATATCCTCTGTAGGTCATTGAGGTGAAAGCCAAAAGAAGAACTGGACCACTTAACTTTGTGACTTCTATGAGACAGACTCTGGAAAAACATTATGGAGATAAGCCTGTAGGGATGGGAGGTACTTTCATAGTTCAGAAAGGAAAAGTGAAGTCTCACATTATGGTAAGAGCCTATGTGTGTGTGCATGTGCTGAAGATCCTAGGATTTGTAAATATATGTTGGGAATTCTACCTTTAAGGATACCATAACAAATCCTTTCATTATGATTGTATTACTTTAAAATTTAAATGACAAACAATACTGTAAATCATATTGTGATATAATGTCTAGCTAGAGTTCTTTTTTCATGTTACTATATTAGAACTTTCTTTTCAATATGTGTGTTTTTAAGATCAAGATAAATTCAAATGTAAGCCTTAAAAACTGCTTACTATTTTCATTGCCAAAATACCAAACTCAATACATAGTAGAATTTGCTATTAAGATCGTTGTGCTTTTGAGGAAAGAAAAATTCATTATAAAGATTATAATCTTATGGGCTAAATATGTTTATAAGACATTAAGGATGGAATACTATATTAAGCTAGACCCAGAGCATTCAGGACTTTATTTTATAATTTTTGATAGATGAATGAATGAAAAAATGAGGTATAAAAATGATTCAATTTAGTTTTTTTTTTTGTTTTATCAGTAAAGCCATCAGAAATTGCATTGTTTTAATGTTATTCATCTTGATAATTTTAAATGGCAAGCCAGTTGATCCTACATAAAGAGGCAACATTTGTCAACCTACTTAATTGCTTTTCCAAATTATTAACAAGAGAATTATAGGTAAATCTAATTGTAAATACAAATGATTATAGGATTGAATCATAATGTTACAGAATTTTAGATCAAGAAGTGTTTTATTTTTTTCTTAATCAAAATAAACCAGCTTTCTTCAAAAGTGCATAGAAGCATTCCTTTCTTCCTAATTCTTGGGTATAAATATAGTTCATTTAGGTGAAGTGTAAATCTGTCACCTTTAAAATTAATTCCTCAGCTATTTATAATGTCAACAGATGCATTAGTAACTTTTATGAGGTACAAACAGGTAAATATTACCACAAATACTATATAAATTCATATTTGCTAATGCATTTGGATTCAAGAAAGAATAAAAACTGAGGAAAGATGAAGCAAAGCCTTTCTTCTACCCACTTTATTTTAATTGTGGTAAAACATACATAATCTAAAATTTACCATTTTAACAGATTTTAAGCATACAACTCAGTGGTATTATTTACACTGTTACTGTGAAACCATCACCACTGTACATCTTTTGAACTTACCTCATAAAACTGCAACTCTGTACCCATTAAATAGTAATCCTCATTCCCCCTTTTCTCTGACATTCTACTTTCTATTTCTATGAACTTGACTGTTCTATAGATACCTCACAGAAGTAGAATGATACAGTATTGGTTCTTTTGTTACTGGCTTAATCCCCACAGGATAATGTTGTCAAGGTTCATCCATGTTGTAGCATATATCAGAATTTCCTGCCTGTTTAAGGTAGAATAATATTCTATTGTATGTATATACCACATTTTCTTTATCTGTTCACCCATCAGTGGACACTTGGGTTGCTTTCCCCTTTTGGCTATTGTGAATAATGCTGCTATGAACATGGGTGTACAAATATCTCTTCAAGACCCTGCAGTTCTTTGGGGTATATACCCAGAAGTAGAATTGCCAGATCATATGATAATTTTATATTTAATTTTTTCAGGAATTGCCATACTATTTTCCACAGTGGCTGCACCATTTTACATTCCCATCAGCAATGCATTTTTCCACATCCTAGCCAACACTTATTATAAAATTTTTTTATAATAGCCGTCCTATTGGTATGAAGTGATATCTCATTGTGGTTTCAATTTGCATTTCTGTAATTATTAGTGATGTTGAACATGTTTTCTTATTGGCCATTTATATGTCCTGTTTGGAGAAATGTCTATTCAAATCCTTTGCTCATTTTTTGTTTTGTTTTGTTTTGTTTTTGAGACAGAGTCTCGCTTTGTTGTCTAGGCTAAAGTGAGTGCCATGGCGTCAGCCTAGCTCACAGCAACCTCAAACTCCTGGGCTCAAGCAATCCTTCTGCCTCAGCCTCCTGAGTAGCTGGGACTACAGGCATACGCCACCATGCCCAGCTAATTTTTTCTATATATATTAGTTGGCCAATTAATTTCTTTCTATTTATAGTAGAGACGGGGTCTGGCTCTTGCTCAGGCTGGTTTCAAACTCCTGACCTTGAGCAATCCACCCGCCTTGGCCTCCCAGAGAGCTAGGATTACAGGCCAGGTGAGCCACCGGGGCCCGGCCCTTTGCTCATTTTTTAATTAAGGTGTTGAGTTGTACAAGGTCTTTATATTCTGGATAGTAACCCCTTATCAGATATATGATTTGCAAATATTTTCTCCCATTCCATCAGTTGCCTTGTCACTTTGTTGATACACATTTGTCATTTCGTGCACAAAACTTTTAATTTTGATGTAGTCCAATTTATCTATTTTTGTTGTTGTTGACTGTGCTTTTCAAGAAATTATGCCCAAAATCCAATGTCATTAAATTTTTACCATAGGTATTTTCAAAGTATTAGCTTTCCATTTAAGTCTTTGATCCATTTTGAGTCAATTTTTGTATATGGTGTAAGGTGGAGGGTCCTGCTTCATCTTTTGCATTTCCCAGCACTATTTGTTGAAAAGACTGTCCTTTCCCCACTGAATGGTGTTGACACCCTTGTCGAAAATCATTTGACCATATATGCAAGGGTTTATTTCTGGGCTCTATGTTCCACTGGTCTGATGTTTGTCTTTATGCAAGTATTGATTTTTATGGTAGTACTGCTTTGATTACTGTAACTTTGTAGTAAGTTTTAAAGTCATGAAGTATCAGACATATAACGTTCTTCTTTTTTCAAAATTGTTTTGGCTATCCAAGGTCCAAAAATAGTCAATAGAATGTATAAGAAGGCTTAAAATGTTTAACTTAAAGAAATTATAAGCACCTAAGTGGACACATAGGTACTACAGTAATAGGGTATTGGGCAAGGGGGAGGGGGCGTATATATACATACATAATGAGTGAGAAGTGCACCATCTGGGGGATGGTCATGCTGGAAACTCAGACTTGTGGGGGGAGGGGGGGAAAGGGCATTTATTGAAACCTTAAAATCTGTACCCCCATAATATGCCGAAATAAAAAAAAATAAATTATATATTTTTAAAATTTTTATTTCTCAATAATATTCAGTATGTTTACCTGTTTAACAATTTTTTTTAAACAATCTTCTATTGTAGCCTGCAGAATTTTCTTCCTGCCCCTTGAACTCAGATGAAGACGTGAATAAATGGTTACATTTTTATGAGATGAAGGCTCCTTTGGTTTGTCTACCAGTTTTTGTCTCCAGAGACCCAGTAAGTCTGTGTGTCTTTTATATTGTACTATATTACAATGATAATGCTTGATTTTTAGAATATTCTTTTAGAAGTAGGTACTTTTGTGTTATATTTAATAGTTATTGAAGAACTAGGATCATCTCTAGAATTATTTTGAAACGTACGGGAGCAGCAGGTGACTCACCACTCTATGAGTTAGGCAGAGCAGATTTTATATTGACACCCTTGCAGTCCTAGCTATTTGGAGGCTGAGGCAAAAGGATCACTTGAGCCCAGGAGTTTAAGACCAACCTGAGCAAGCAACATAGCAAGACCCCAGTCTCAAAGAAAATAAAAATTCACAGAATCACAACTATTAAATAAAATTCAGGTCCTCTATTATCTTATTTGGTGTTCATTATATTCAAATATTATATGCTAGGAAAAAATATTATAATATAGACCAATTCAAAGAAAATATCTAAAATACTAATCATATCTTTTTTGATCCAGTGATTATGTGTCTAGGATTTTATCCTTAAATATATACATAATTATGTAAAAATGATTAAAAAGTTATTCATGACAGTGTTGTTATAGTAGAGCAGGAGAATTGGAAATAATGTAAATGTCAGTTGGGAAGAGTTATGTACATACAATAGAAAATACCATGTTAGGTGTAAAAGGAGGAGGAAGCTCTTTTATGATCCGATATACAAACATCTCCAAATATCATCTTAAAGAAAAAAAAAAAAGCTCTGGCCAGGTGCAGTGGCTCATGCCTGTAATCCCAGCACTTTGGAAGGCTGAGGCAGGAAGATCACTCGAGGCCAGGAGTTCAAAACCAGCCTGGGCAACATAAGGATACCCCCCCGCCTCTACAAAAAATGTTTAAAAATTAGCGGGGCCTCATGGTATGTGCCTGTAGTCCTAGCTGCAGTAGGATTACTTGAGGCCAGGAATTCAAGGTTACAGTGAGGTATGATCACACCACTGTACTACAGCCTTTGCAACAGAGCAAGATGCTGTCTTTATTTTTAAAAAAAGCTCTATACAGAAAAGTATATACAGAGTGCTACAATTTGAGTAAAAAAATAAATATTTGAGTACTAACAAATTGTTTGTTGTCCTAGGGTTTTGATTTGCGACTGGAGCACACACATTTTTTTAGTCATCATGGAGAAGGTGGACACTACCATTATGATACTACCCCAGATATAGTGGAATATCTTGGATACTTCTTACCTGCAGAGTTTCTCTATCGTATTGATCAACCAAAAGAGACCCATACAATTGGACGAGATTAAATCACCTGGTACTCATTTAGAAAAAGAACTAAGGTTAATTGATTAACTCACTAATTGACTATATTAACTCACTTATTATAAAATCTAACAAATTATCTTACTACTTAAACTCCACTTTTTATTGGCTTTCAAAATGAAGGGACTATATTAACATTCTTTGTTATTTCCTAGATCTGTCCGAAAGTGATTATTGGGAACAAAGATAGCTAATTGAGATGTTCTTTAATTTTTCCTACATTTATTGAACCAACTTCATTGTTTTTTGTAGTAGGAGCAAGATCAATCTTATGTTTATATCTTAAATGTAAACATGATCAGGAATCATGTAATTATTATTACTATGTAGTAATAATAACTTACATTTGTATGACGTTATTAAATTTTTCAAATTAGTCTCACAACTTATAAGTAGATATTTCTGGGTATTAGAAAAATCAAGTGTTTAGAAATGTTCAGTGAGCTCCAGCCTGGACAACAGAGTGAGATTCCATCTCTTGAAAAAGAAAAGAAAGAAATGTTGATAGTTGTTGAATCCTTGTATTGGATTTTAAATAACCATTCTAGAAATCAGTATACTTTTTTTATGGAACAAAGTGGCAAAGGGGAGCCTTTCACCCTTTTGGTGAAGTTAAAACCGATTCAAAAGTTTGCAGTTTGCCTTTCACAGATATTAGCAACTTGTGGTGTTAGCCATGATTCCTCCCCTTGTTTGGATTGCCAGTTAGAAGCAGTTTGTACCTTGCTGGTTATTTGCAAGAAGAAAAGGGAAAAGAAACAGCATCAAAATACAACATTGAAGTGAGCATACTGCTAAAAATGACCACTGTCCTCTGTGAAATATAAAATTACACTCTTACTGATTATAATGGTTGAAATTTTCCTCAATGTTCTTCTATAATCATTAACCAGAAATCAACTCTCTAGTCTTACTAATGTCAACCTTGCTAATGTACAAGATGCAGGAGCTCTTTGGTACTAAGCACTTAATCTTTAAGTAATATTTTTTGATGGTTTATTTTGGATGTTAGCTATGTCTTATGAGCATAAATTCCTAAATATTTTTGAATAAGCACTATTTTAAAGCAAAAAATAATAAAAATGTTCATGATACGATATTGTTTCTTTTTAGTATCTTAACTCTAGACAAAAATAATATTCTTTCATTTAACAAATAATGTATTAAATACCTGTCCTGTCCTCTGGGATGTAAACTCCATGAAGGTGAGGGCAAGGGCTGTGATCAGCGCTGTAGCACTAGTGCCTTTCACAGTCCCTGGCCAGAGTAGGCACTTAAATGATGATGCCAGGCATTTCACTAGATACTGGGGATCTATCTAGTAGGGGAAGACTATAAACAAAGACATAATGTCTGGTGGTATTAAGTGCGATGAAGAGAAATAAAGTGAGGATGGATTGTAAGGAAGGATGCTATTTTGTTGTGGCCATTCCACACTGAGACATGATACACTCTCCACACCAAATTTGATTCAGATGTCATCACTAATGAAGTTACACTCCAAGAGGGTATGAAAGGATTTGTTACTCACATCATGCAGCTTTCTGAGGAAAGCAGGACATCCTCTAAGGTCCAAAAGTGGCTTAAGAGAACAAGGAAAGGAGACTGGTTTGCAGTCTTTATGGTGGTTAGGGGGAAGGGCCAGGGTGACGATTTCTTCATGCAGTTTGAATTTCCCATGATGTCAAAGAAGGCAGCAATCAGGCTGTCTTAGCTTGCCAAACTATGGGGCAGAAGGAGAAAGGGTTGGGGTAAGGCTTAAAAGCTGTCATCATAAATGGAATCAGACTTTGGATTACAGATTTCAGATCTGATTTCAGATGTGAGAATCTTCTGAAAAAGTCCTACACCTCTTCCCCTGACTACAGATACAAATACTGCCTTTATTCTTCATTAGTGTTCTCGAAAGTGGGGCGCATGAACAGCAAATGCACAGGACATTCCAAGGAGTGAGGGAATATTAGAACATCTATTTACATATTTCATTCTTTTTAATTTTCTAGTTTTGTGTACCTTTCTTAGGGGTTTCAGTTCAAATTATTTTTGCTGATAGGCACAATTCAAAAAGCTTGGCAATCAGATACATTCACACTAATAGAGACAGGAAAAAAATCAAAATGCTTTTCCTGCTCTCACACACTAAATACAGTACAGACTGCTTGTGACCATATGTATGTGGTTTCTTTCCCACACACCATGAAGTTCTCCAGCAGACACCAGCTGGGTGTCCTATAATTTAATTCAATTCCCTAGCTATTTCCCTGGACATAGCATCAGATTCCACAGGCTAATGGTTCAGTCTCCCTCCCCCAAGACTGTAGTCAACTTTAGATGCCAATCACAATCCCCAGGTTGTGACTTGTGCTTCTGACCAACCTGCTAATAAACTGCAGTTTCCACACCCACCTCTTCAAGTTTAATTTGCTAGACCAGATCACAGAATTCAGGGAAATTCTTACATTTCCCAGTTTATTAATAAGAGATAATAAAGGATGAGATGAACAGCCAGATGGAAGAGATGCATCGGGAGAGGCATGTGGGAAGACGTGTGGAGCTTCCACACCCTGGGTACTGCCACACGTTCAAACCCTTTTTGTTTGGGTTTTTATTGAGGCTTCCTTATTGTAGTCAATATTGATTAAATCATTGGCCAGTGGTGATCAGCTCAACTTTCAGCCCCTCACCCCTCCCTCGAAAGTTCTAACTCTTTAATCATGATTCCAACTCTTTAATCACATGGTTGTCCCCTGGCAAGCAGCGCCCAACCTGAAGCCATCCAGGAGCTTCAGCCATCAGTCATTTCATAAGCACAGAAAAAGGCACTTGTCACTCAGGAGATTCTCAGGGTTTTTAGGAGCTGTGTGCCAGGAAACAGGGACTAAGAATATCTTATACATCACAATGTCACACCATCTTTCCACACCTAAAGTGAGAACACAATCTAACAGGGCAACTTATGTGACTAAAGTAATGAAATATTAAAAGCTGAATTTTCCACAGAAAAATCTGGTATATTCATTGGCCAAATTTATGGTTTCTGTTCCTGGAACTCCTACCTTGAGCCTCATTTCTCTGATACATTCTGTTTTTCTGAAGCATATTAACTACAGCAAAGATTAACTTCTTTAAATTTAGACTAATTAGCAACCTAGTATTTCCCACTACAGTAGACACCTAAAGGTGGACTCCCATTTGCTTTTGGTTTTAAAACCCCAGCTTGCCTTTAGATTATCTGTGACACCTCTGTGTGGCCTATTCTTTCATTCAATAGCAATATACCGGAACATACTATACCAGGCACTGTGGTACACACTGTACTGGTACTAGTATATACTAACATGTATTGTACTGGTACAAACCATGCCAGGTACTAGGAAGACAAACATGAATAAGACATGGCCCCTGCCCTAGAGGAGCTTGGTCTAGTGGGGATACTAAAATGTGTAGCAGTGGAGCACAAGCTTGCTTCCCTTCCACTCTTTGAAGGTTTGTTGAAAATGAACTGACAAAAGGCAAGCTAATAGGGAAAAACGTATACAAACTTTATTCAATGTGCATAAACATGGGGAATCGAAGGAGAATGATTACCTAATAATCCAATGAAATCCAGATGCTTATATAGCCTTCTTCATAGGAGAAGAGAAATGGGGCGTATAGGAGTAAATGATTTTTAGGGGAAACAAATGAGCCAAAAGAACAATGGTCTGGGACAAAGTTCCTCTGAACTCTGGGGGAGGTGGTGTTGGGGCAGAACTTCACTGTGAGCAAAGGTTGTTTTAATAACCACTTCAGTAAGGTGCTCGCCGGCTGCGAAATCTTGCCCACAGCCAGCACTCATAGTCCGCACGATAGTTTGTGCTGTGCATTGACGATGAATCCATTTTGCTCTTGTGTGATGAGGAAAGCTTTAAAGCACTGAAAGCTTGTTTTACTTTTACAGGCAGCTTTACTTTTAATGTAAATCAGAATAGGTTAAGCAGATAGAGTCCCCCCAGGCAATCTCTTGTTGCAGCCCTCAGAAAAATAGAGGAAAAGCCTATCTGGGGAGGTGAAGACACTCAGTCTCTTCTCTCCCTGATGGCTAATGTTTTCTGGTTATTTGATGAGATTCCTAGGGAAAGGGATGGCATTTCTTTTGGAAAAAAGCTTCCTTAGTCAGATAAAAAATTCCAGAGTACCTCCAGGTGCTTCAGAAAAGAGGATCAGAGAGAGAGCAAGGCAGGGAAGGAGGCTGAGCGTGGTGGCTCACGCCTGTAATCCTAGCACTCTAGGAGGCCGAGGCGGGTGGCTTGCTCAAGGTCAGGAGTTTGAAACCAGCCTGAGCAAGAGCAAGACCCGGTCTCTACTATAAATAGAAAGAAATTAATTGGCCAACTAATATACATAGAAAAAAATTAGCCAGGCATGGTGGCCCATGCCTGTAGTCCCAGCTATTCGGGAGGCTGAGGCAGGAGGATTGCTTGAGCCCAGGAGATTGAGGTTGCTGTGAGCTAGGCTGACGCCATGGCACTCACTCTAGCCTGGGCAACAAAGCGAGACTCTGTCTCAAAAAAAAAAAAAAAAGGCAGGGAAGGTCAGAGAAAAAACTTAGTCCTGAGGCTTATTTCGGAGGCCTTTTAATCTTTAATTCAAAGCACTCAGTATGCTGAAGTGCCATATTTGAAGTATCATTTTCTGAGCCATAACACATATGAGTAAATAATTAAAATAAAATAGGATAAATCCTATTAATATCACCCTGTAAGGCATTGTACACTGTTAAATTAGGTTTAGCCTAAATCTTCCTCCTTACATATTTTACGTTGGACCTAAAGGTTTTTCCCTACCTAGTGAAATGTAATCCAGCTGGATTAGTAAACAGAATGTAACCTACTCCCCAAAGCAGCTGAGTCTCAGCCAATCACAGCAGCCATGCTTCAACCACTCACAGGTGGCCAACTGTCTGAACTATGTTCAAATGGCTGGGCATGGTGGCTCACACCTGAAATGCTAGCACTCTGGGAGACCAAGGTGGGAGGATCACTTGTGCTCAAGAGTTCCAGACCAGCCTGAGCAAGAGCAAGACCCCATCTCTACAAAAAAAAGATAGAAAAAAAAAAAATTAGCCAAGCAACCAAAAGTAGAAAAACTTACTTAGCTGGGCATGGTGGTGCATGCCTGTAGTCCCAGCTCCTTGGGAGTCTGAGGCAGGAGGATCACTTGAGCCCAGGAGTTGGAGGTTGCTGTGAGCTAGGCTGACACCATGGCAATCTAGCCTGAGCAACAGAGACAGAGTCTTGCTGAGGCTGGTCTCAGCCTCCCAGAGTGCTAGGATTACAGGTATGAGCCACCACGCCAAGCCTAATGATCAGCTATTTTAAAGTCCTTGCCTCCCATCCCTAATGAATATGTTCCTATTACTTGTTTTGGCTTTCGATTACCAATCATTGTTTCCTACTTCTTTGCCTATCCATTATCATCATCATTATTATTTATTATATGCTGGATATTGTGTGTTCCAGATATCTTTCACCAGTGAGGGTTTCTATCTTTCTTTTCTTTTTCTTCTTTTTTCAAGACAGAGTCTCACTCTGTCACCCTGGGTAGAGTGGCATCATCAGCCTCCCGAATAGCTGGGACTACAGGCGAGAGCCACCATACCCAGCTAATTATTCTATTTTTAGTAGAGATGGGGGTTTCACTCTTTCTTAGGCAGGCCTCTAACTCCTGAGCTCAAGCAATCCTCCCACCTCAGCCTCCCAGAGTACTAGGATTACAGGCATGAGCCACTGTGCCCAAGGAATTGAGAGACTGATTCCAGTATATAATTGGAGATGGAGCTGAGTTGGAGTTGGGTTGCATTTTAAACAAGACTCAGTCCACCTCTGCTCTGCACCTGCCTGTCATTCCATGATTCCCTCTGGAGCTGTGATTGAGAGCCTGGCAGATCCCTGTCTCTCCAACCCTGAAAGACTGTGGAGGGTTCAGTTCTGCCCTTTAGAAGATTTGAGCTTAGCCCCATGAAGCTTCAAAGTCTGACAAATATCTCAGAAGGAACACTCCCCTCTAAGCAGTTGTTAGTCTCATATGTATCAGAGTCTGCAGAAGATTTCACTATATTTTTATATGTAGATCTTTAGTCCATTTGTAATTTGTTTTTCTTTATGGTGTGAGAGGGGAATATAATCGAATTATTCTCTGTATGTGATGGATTGTTGGCCCTGCTTCTTTTTTTTTATCTACAATTATGCCATTTAACTGCAGTTTCTGCAACTAAAAATTTTGAGTATGTCCCCTCCCCACCCTTGACTTTTGGGTTTGGCTATGTGACTTGCGGACGGTGGAGACTTAATGCGGGCAAGGCTTGCCTCTTGTACCTTTTCCATCCAACACTGTAAAAGAAAATAAAATTTCAGGACCCTCTAAATTTATTATGCTGGGGGGAAGTTAAGCCCTAGAGGCTGAGTCACATAGCATGTTTGCAGTTTGCTTTCTTAGGTTACAGCTTAACTCACTTTTTCATTGTTTTTGTTCTGTAAATGACTAGCAGAGACCAGAGATCAGACACTTCCAATCATTGATCTTTGTTATTGTCCTGTATATAACTCAGACCAGATGGATCCCAAGACCCCACAACAGTTGCACATCTTTAGTGTGGAATATTAAATATACCTTTACTGATAGAAAAAGACCATCTCAACCAATCAGATCAATCATTGTAGATATGCAGTAAGCCTTACATAGAAACATGCTGAAATTCTGTTAAATGTCCGTAAGCTTTGTCTATATAAGTGATCCCAAATTTCTACACTTTGTAACACTGACTTCCAGTTTTTGGAATCTGTGCTTCCTGGTCATACTGCCCTCAGACTTTACACTTGAATAAACTCTCCTTAAACTATATTTCTTGATTATTTTAGGTTGACATTTTGGCAACTATGAAGGTGCCAAATTGAGCCTCCAGATATCCTCCACTTCACTGATAATCAAGGCCTGGGTACCAGCACAAAAGGCTTTTCATCCACCCAGCCTCACTGCGTTTGGTAGGGGTCTCTTTTGAGACTGCTCTTGGACTTCAAATCTCCCTAGTTTTAGCGTGAGATTCAGACTTTATTCAAGCGACCCAATTTCACACTTGATGGAGCTGGAATTGAAATTCTGCTTTTAAGGCAGGAGTTTTGTTTTTGTTCTCTAGAGATTCTGCTACCTGAGAATTTGTGATTTTCACTTTTCTCTGAGGTTAAGGGTTTTTTATAGAACTACTCACCAGAGTTTATACAGTCTCTTCTCTCATTTGAATTTTGGTCAGGGAAGGAAATAGTCTCTCTCTGAAGAGAGGAAGTCAATGTTTTAAAGCTTAAGCAAAATTTGTAATTTTTATTAAAAACCTAGATAAACTCTGAAGCTTGGTTCATTTGGGATATTTAAAGTCCCTTTTTGAGTGATCAAAACTAATGAAAAGCTTTCTATGAGGATGAAGATAACTTACCAAAATAAGGGACACCATTCCCCTGGGCAAAAGTCACCTTAGTCAACTAAGGTCTTTTGTGAGTGTTTGAGCTCATTGCTTGTGATATGAAACAGTCCCACAGGATATCCTCAAAGAACAGACAGGGAATCTTGCTTAACTCAGTGGACACACATAAAGGGTTGATGTCCTGGTGCCTAAGCACTCAGAATTCCTGGGTTTCACCAAGACATGTAAGCGGGGAGAAGTGACTCGTGGGTGACATCTCAAAGAGTAATCTCCATTAAGCAGCACACCAGAACCAAAACACCTTTCCCTTTCAGTCTTTGGTCACTTAAAAAAAAGGACCCAAACTATGAGCAATCGTTCATTTAAGGCCAAGTTGTCCCTCTTGATCCACTTTTAGAGACTCAAGCTGGAATCACGTACAATACTTAATGGAGCTACCTCCTGTCAATATCTAGAAAAATAGTCTTACTTAACCAGTAAAGACCTCCAAAATACAATGGCAAAAATGGGGTACCTTTGAAATGCCTAAATGTATTTACGTGACAGTTAGAAAAAGCCAGCTTTAAAGTTAAACAAAATAATTGGGAGAGTTACTTCAGTGGTACTTAGAAGTGTCCAAAAGAAGCTCTGACAAAGTTCTTTCCCTACCCCTACAGAAGGAAAACAAAAGGCTCTCTAAAATAATTTCTGAATTAAAGGAAACTGCTGAAGCTGCTTCTCCTCCTTCTCCTGTTTTCCCATCTCTTCATCCCCCCATATCTGAACTGCCTTGCCCAGACTTGCCTTCTTTTCCTCCTTTTCCCACTCCTACTGTTTTAGGTCCATTTTGTGAACAGCCAGTATCTTGCAGAAGAACCTGCTTTAGTTTATCCACGTTGGTTAAAAGTAGAACTTAAAGGCACAATTAAGGAATTTCCTAGTCCCTACTAGGACCCTATTAGCTTTGCCAGATAATTTGAACTAAATATTATTCAAATTTATCACCCTGGTCCTTCTGACTTGTATCAGCTACTTCACATATTAGTATCAGAAAATAAAGTTAAAGATTGGATAATTGGAGGAACCCCATGAAGGACTTTCATAAGTTTTCAGATTGAAAACATGCCCATAAGGTTACAAAGGCTATGCTCTAAGCCATTACTTTAGTCATCCAAAGAGTGGTCGACTGGAATAAAATACAACAATGTCAAAATCCAGATGAGTCAGTAATGACATATTTTTAAGAGACTTTAAAAAAAAATTTAGGCCAGGCGCGGTGGCTCACGCCTGTAATCCTAGCTCTCTGGGAGGCCGAGGCGGGCGGATTGCTCAAGGTCAGGAGTTCGAAACCAGCCTGAGCAAGACCCGTCTCTGCTAAAATAGAAATTAATTAATTGGCCAACTGATATATATAGAAAAAAGCTAGCCGGGCATGGTGGTGCATGCCTGTAGTCCCAACTACTAGGGAGGCTGAGGCAGGAGGATCGCTTGAGCCCAGGAGTTTGAGGTTGCTGTGAGCTAGACAGACGCCACGGCACTCACTCTAGCCTGGGTGACAGAGTGAGACTGTCTCAAAAAAAAAAAAAAAAAATTTTTAACAATATTCAGCATTATCTGAATTATACTAATCGTCAAAATGATATTCTTCTCAATTCTGATTTCTTAAACAGGTTAGGTGAAAAACTGGCACAAATAGTAAAATAACGATGTCCTTGGGCAAGAGAGACCAAATCTCTCTCTCTCTCTGCTCCGGACCTAACAGTAAGGAATTCGAGACCAGGCGGAGCATGAGTGAAACCCGCCTCTACTAAAAATAGAAAAATTAAACCGTGGCGCCCGCCTGTAATCGCAGCTACTCGGGAGGCTGAGGCAGGAGAAATGTTTGAGCTCAAGAGCTGGAGGTTGCTGTGAGCGAGGCTGACTCCAAGGCACTCTAGCCCAGGCGACACAGCGAGATGTAGCAAAAAAAAACCAAACAAACAAAAAACGAAAACCGCACAGAACAGCTTCTGCAAGTTATGCAAGGTCTTGGCCCCGGCGTCCTACCTTCCTTCCAGCTGCCGGCCACGCCTCCTACAAGCCCGGAAGTATTTCCCGACCTTGCACTGGGATCCACCGGAAGAGCTCGCTGAAAGCCACGGGCTCCCGCGCCTGCGCAGTTTTGACCCGTGAGACTAGGCGGAGCAGGCGGGGAGGGTCCTCGCAGTGAATTCTGGGAAGGTGCCTGGGCACTAAGCTTTGTTTCCCGCCGGAGCGTCGCGTTGAGTTACCTGAAGGTCTGGGGAGGCGCCACCGTTCTTTGGTTCTGCGTTCCTGGCTCTCCGCGGAGAAGCCTCTGTCTCCTACCTCGATTTTTGGCTCACGCCGGGATCCTCCAACGGCTCGTCGACGCCGCCAGCATGTCCGGGGTGCGCGCTGTGCGGATCAGCATCGAGTCAGCCTGCGAGAAGCAGGTCCAGGAGGTAGGCCTGGATGGCACTGAGACTTACCTGCAGCCCTTGTCCATGTCGCAGAATCTGGCGCGTCTGGCCCAGCGGATCGACTTCAGCCAGGGTTCAGGTTCCGAGGAGGAGGAGGCGGCGGGGGCCGAGGGCGACACGCAGGACTGGGCGGGCGCTGGGTCCAGCGCGGACCAGGACGACGAGGAAGGTGAGGCCCGTGTCTGATTCTCGAGTCCGCCGATCTGGGGTCCCAGTGGCCGCCCGGGTAATGTCACTGTGTCACTCCCGCGCTACCTGAGGTACTGTGCGTGGGAGCACTTTGAAAGTATCAGCTGCGCAGAATAGGAATATGCCCATCGTCATTTTTTTTATTACAGCCGGACAAGTTAGGGCACTACTTGACTCTTAATACTCGTTGTCCTTCTGCGGGTCTTTTTGAGTGGGAGCGTTTGAGACACGCACACTGGTGAAGTATTTAAATAAATGTATAGAGCGCGTTTAATGTGGCACGCTTAGTGATTGAGAGCCTGGCATTGGGTCTCTGCAACTTATTAGCTGTGTGACTTTGGGCTTGTTACTTTGCTTGTGTAGTGTGGGTGATGATAGCAGCACCTCCTGATAAGAGGTCTGCGTTGACGGGAGTATGAGGCGAAGGCTAAGAGGTAAGCAGGGGCCAGATCGTGTAGAGCTTAGTAGGCCAGGACATAAGCATATGGCTTTCATGAAGACAACTGAGAGCTTTTGGAGGATGGATAGAGACGGATCGTTTTGCTAAGGATTACTTTGGGTGTTCTGTATTAAATGATTTATAGGGGAAGCAAAACTGCAAGGGAGGAGGCTAGTTAGAAGAGAATGGAAGAAACAATATGAGTGGGTTTGGATTCTCATTATTGTCAGGGATTTAAGAGGAAAAAAAGTCACAATTCTTGATTTAGTTATGAAAGAGACCCATTATAAATGGAAGTTTAAAGATGGCATTTCAAGCCAGTGGTGTTAGGACAATTAAGAAGTCCATTTGGGGGAAAAACAGTAAATACGACTTCTAATCTGTCACAAAATTATTTCCAAAAGGATTGAAGTGCTAAGTGAAGAAAATAAAACAAAATATTGAAGAAATAATAAAAGAATAATTAGGCTGGGCGCGGTGGCTCACGCCTGTAATCCTAGCACTCTGGGAGGCCAAGGCGGGCGGATTGCTCAAGGTCAGGAGTTCAAAACCAGCCTGAGCGAGACCCCATCTCTACTATAAAAATAGAAAGAAATTAATTGGCCAACTAATATATATATATATAAAAAAATTAGCCGGGCATGGTGGCACATGCCTGTAGTCCCAGCTACTCGGGAGGCTGAGGCAGGAGTATCGCTTGAGCCCAGGAGTTTGAGGTTGCTGTGAGCTAGGCTGACCCCACGGCACTCACTCTAGCCTGGGCAACAAAGCAAGACTATGTCTCAAAAAAAAAAAAAATAATAATAATTGTATAGTAGGACTTTCTTAATATATGAAACAGATGTTATAAAGGAAAAGATAGATATATTAGTATAATTACATAACATTTAAAAAAATAATGTGAAAAGATGCAAAAAAAAAATAATGTGAAAAGATGCTGTAAACAAAGTAAAAAGGTAAGTGACAGATTGGGGAAAGTATCAGCCATACATATGACACGCAATTGGTTGATATCCCTGATAATCAAAGAGTCTCTTTAAACTGAAAAGAAAAAGATGACTGGTTAGAAAAATAGGCCAAAGATGTAAACAGCTCATAGAGGAGAGACTTCAGATGCCAATAAACATAGACTCAATCTCCCTAATAGGGAGAGGCAAATGTAAAACATCATTAAGATACTATTTTCATGCATAAAATTGACAGAAATTTAAAAGATTGTTACTATTTGGTGTTGGGAACGTGAATTGGTAGTCTTGTGTTTATCTCCTTTGATCCACCAATATCACAGCTAAGAATTTAACATACAGAAATAGTTGTACATCTAGTCATTCAAGGTGTTTACCACTACTAGCATTGTTGGAAGCAGTCTACCTGTCTGTTACATAGGAATGGTTAAAAGTATTGTGCATCCATGTTCCAGAATACATACAGTGTTTTTAAAATGACATAGATGTATAAGAGCTGATGTAGAAGTGTCTTGAGGACATATTAGTGGAGATAAAAGCAAGTAATAGAAAAATGAGAATATATATGTCAGCACACAGAAAAACCTTTGAAAAGGTAGGCTCCAGCTGTTAATAGCAGTTACCTTTGGAGAGGAGAGAATCAGAGGTGGGAAATGAAGGAACACTTTCACTTTTTACTCTGTAATTCTTTATTGTTTGAACTCTATAGAGTGAGCATGTATTTAATAAAAATAATTTTTAAAAAAAGGATTTAAAGGAAGATATGCTAATAATGGCCAATATCAGTGCTGGCATTATAGGTCATTTTTGTTTTTCTACTTCTCTGTATTTTGGGAATTCTCTACAATGACTTCTAAATTCAAGTTCTAAAAGCAGGAAGAAAAAAGGTTATTAAAAAGGATTGCATGAATGTAAAAAGATATTTGAGGGCCTATGTATAATTTTGTAATGATTTAACCTATGGAAATTACGTATCTTACATATCATATTTGTTTTGCCATTGTAGGAATGCCAATTGAAATGTTAACAAATATTCAAGAAAGGATGGAGGGAGTGGGATAAAAGAGGAGTAATTTAAAATAAAATTCATTTATTCTCCTTTTAGTACTTTTAAACCTCTATCTTTCTGTCTTCTATCCAATGTAACTTCTGTATTTCTTTTTTTCTTTTAGGGTTGGTAAAATTTCAACCTTCCCTTTGGCCTTGGGACTCTGTGAGGAACAATTTGAGAAGTGCCCTGACAGAGATGTGTGTTCTCTATGATGTTCTTAGTATTGTTAGGGATAAAAAATTTATGACTCTTGATCCCGTCTCTCAGGATGCACTTCCTCCAAAACAGGTATTTGTGGGCTTTAATTGAATAATCATATTTAATTAAGTTCCAGGACCATTTTTCAGCTGTGTGCCTGTTGTTCCCTTTTCCTTTCTTGAAAAGTTAAGTCCAGATGAAGATTTAAAGGCTAAGTGCTCTAAAAGCCATAAAACTACATCTCCTTTGTTTTTTTGTTATACACCTGTGACCATTGGAAGAATTATGTTTCGTTAACAATGTAATTCTTTAAAGGTTACTAGGTCTTAAATTCTCATAGCCTGAGTCCTTGATGTGTAATATTCTACACAAAAATGTGATGATAAAATGGCTTAAGAGTCAGGTAGACCTGAGTTCAGATCCTGCCTCTGCCCTCACTAGCCATCTGACCTTAAGCAAGTTATTTTCTTTAAGTCTCAGTTTCTTCCTCTAATTTCCTTTCCTTTTTTTTTTAGGGACTGGTTAGAAAAGTTAGGCCAAATTATGAAGGGTATTGAAAGTTGGTTAGAATTATTGATATTTGATAAAGAATATATTCAGATTTTGAATATTTGTAGATGAGTGAGAAGCAGCAGAAGGAGGAATTGTTGAATAAAGAGTCTGAAATCAAGGAGGCTACTTAGATGGTCCTTAAGGAAAACCAGCATCATGACCAAGTTAGTCATGGAGAAGAAGTAATGATTGTTAGAACCCATTTGTAAATAAAATAGAATTACATAGTAATAGTTTTAGAATCTAGAAACATGGTGCTAGAAAACATAATGGAGTTAAATAAATCTGCTTCTTTCCTTTAACAGAGAGAAAACTAAGGCCAGAGAGATTTGTGATGTTTTTGGTTGCAGTCAAGCCAGAATTAAAGAGCCAAGACTAGAATGCCAGCACCCGCTGCTTTCCCTCCATTCTGTGCTTTTCCCTGAAATTCTCCAGGAGTTTTCTTAACATCTCTAGGGACTTCTTTGAATTAGGTTCCCTAATATGATGAAAAGATTATTGTGATATTTTGATGAAACTTTTTATGTGATTTTGATCCTCCTATAGCCAGAAAACTTTCTTTTATTAAACTTGGCTTTTTGGAAGTGTATCTGGTTAAAAAAAATACATAAATTCTTAGTGGTTGTGGATATTTATATATGAATATATGATACATAGATTTTGATTTCTGAATAATTTTTTTAAAAAGTCATTCAGTGAAGCACATTTAATACTAGTGCTGCATGATTTCAGTCTTAATTCCAAAAGCACTGTAATAGCGTATGGTGGTAATACAAGATAATTTTACAGTTATACTCTTCAGAGTCATCCATTTATTCATCAAATCAAATATTATGTGCCAGGCGTTGTTCTGAGGTCTTTGGATGTAGTGGTTTCTGCCATCACATAGGTTACATTCAAGCAGGGATTATAGACTTTAATCAGAAGTATAATGGGTACCACAAAAGGGTGTACATACATGTGAGTAGGGTGGCATTATGTAAGGAGAGAACCGGCAGTACATATGGGACCTTAACCTGGGCTGGGTAGAGTTGATACAGTGATAAGTAGTAAGGACTAGGCCGGGCGCAGTGGCTCACACCTGTAATCCTAGCACTCTGGGAGGCTGAGGCGGGTAGATTGCTCAAGGTTAGGAGTTTGAAACCAGCCTGAGCAAGAATGAGACCCTGTGTCTACTATAAATAGAAAGAAATTAATTGGCCAACTAAATATATATATATATATATGTATATATATATAAAAAGCCGGTATGTTGGTGCATGGCTGTAGTCCCAGCTACTTGGGAGGTTGAGGCAGGAGAATCGCTTGAGCCCAGGAGTTTGAGGTTGATGTGAGCTAGGCTGACACCACAGCACTCTAGCCCAGGCAACAGAGTGAGACTCTGTCTCAAAAAAAAAAAAAAGTAGTAAGGACTAGAGTCCATTATGGTGGTTTTAGTTTAACATAAGTCTTTATGTGAGTTGACCAAAGAAAAAGGTTAAGGTTATTAATTTTAAAAAAGCATTATTATGTGTACTTTCCCCTCCTCCTCTTTGCTTTTCTTTAATTTCTATCCTCTTGAATAGATATTTTATTATTGAGAAAATGTATAATTTTAATGTCATTTAAAAACAGTACCAAACTGCAATTTTGGATTGTTTTTGGTAGAATCCTCAGACGTTGCAGTTGATATCTAAAAAGAAGTCACTTGCTGGAGCAGCACAAATCCTATTGAAGGGGGCCGAAAGACTGACTAAATCAGTTACTGAAAACCAAGAAAACAAGCTACAAAGAGACTTCAATTCTGAGCTTTTGCGATTAAGGCAACATTGGAAACTTAGAAAAGTCGGAGATAAAATTCTTGGAGATCTGAGCTACAGAAGTGCAGGTATAGATAATTTTTAAAAACTATGCTTTTTGTGTCTGTAAGTATATAGGGTTGATTGTAATGTAACACATCCTTCTGTAATATATTGTTTCTTAGCTATGTTACATTTTGAAATTTTAATTTTCTGTACAAATAAGCTAAAACCACTCTTACTGTAGCCTTATAATAAGTAGCCTAGCTTCAATTTCAAAACGTTTTGGGTACATTTACTAGAAAGTGCAAAGATGGAGTTTATGTGCTAACACCCTGAACCATAACTGACATTGTAGCTAGAAATTAGGTAGGACTAGATAGACTTCAATCAAAGCCTTACCTGTAACCCTTAAAAACTGGACATAAAAGGAGAAAAGAAGGATTTCTATTCTTCCTTATTCCTTTTTTCCATTTAGTCTGCTAAGCTGTTTTCACATCCTGGGTGAAGACAAAGGATAGTGGAAACATTTTGCTATCTGTTTTCCTAATCAACCAAGGCTATAACATAAATTTAGGAAATTACTTTTTTAAAGGATACTCAAGTTTGATGATGCTGAATTCATATCTTTTGATATAAATTCTTTGTTGTTGAGCTATAATAGCCAGTTTTACAAGGTAATACTGGCAATGCTTTGTAAGCTGCTGAGATAATCAGAGGGGCCATGTGGGGAAAGTTTATAAGGCTCACACAGCTTAGTGGAGTAAAAGCTTTGAATGCAAGCATGAGGCAAGGAGTCCTGGCTGTGATAGTTAGATAACAACAGTAGAGTGATATCTTGAATTCATTTGCCAGAGCAAGCCATCATTATCCTAAAATTAAAGGAAGATAAGTTAAGGTGGTTGAGTCAAATCCTAGAGGACTAAGTGCTTCAGCATTGATGTGAATCAGAGAATTTTGAATTCTGAAGGTAATATCCCATTACAAAGAAGAATTCAAGATGATAAGGCCATTTTTACATTTTAATATGTAGCCTGTAGAAGAAATGCTTTCTAGTTTTAGGCATTGTAACAAATTCTTTTCCACATATGATTATGTGCAATTACTTTACCTAATTTCTTTCTTTGGGACAGGCACTCATGATTATAAAGGGATTTGATTACATTGTTTTAATTGCAAGAAGATCTTGAACATCTTCCCTTGTTATAAAACAGCAGTTACATTTAATCACCCACTCCTCAGATAATTCGACAGCCCAGAACCACTTTCCCAAACTTCTGACTGCATAAAAATCTAGGAACTGGTTTTAAAAAGAGTGTTGTATGCACAATTATCCTTTTGTCTTTCTGTTGCTGGATTCAGGACACTTAAGTTGTAACCTATTACAGAGGCTGAGTTCCAGAATTATTTTATCCATGAGGTTTAAATTTGAGGAATTATTTGCTAAAATTACACCCATTTTTATTAAAATTCTATTGGAATAAAAAAACTTGAGTGGCCTGTAGAGTTTATATTATAAGGATTTCATTAGACTAAGGAGGTTTTTTTCCCTAAGGCAAATACCTTTTTTCCCTATTTCCTTTTTTCCCTTTGCTTACTATTTCTCACCTCTTCCCCACTAAACACATACCTTTTTAGTGGGAACTTAATTTATGATTCAATAATGATATGGATGTGAAGTATTATGTACTTACTAATATATATTAAATTAATATGTTAAGTGTTTCTTATTTTCCTGTTTTTAATACCCCATTAGGATCTCTCTTTCCCCATCATGGTACATTTGAAGTAATAAAGAATACAGATATTGATCTGGATAAAAAGATACCTGAAGATTATTGTCCCCTTGACGTCCAAATTCCTAGTGATTTGGAGGGGTCCGCGTATATCAAGGTATTCGTTAAAGTATTTTTCAAGTAATTTCTTATTACTAACCCTGAAGCTAATTTACTAACTTTTTCTTATTTTTGTTGTCATATAGGTTTCAATTCAAAAACAGGCTCCGGACATAGGTGATCTTGGTACAGTTAACCTCTTCAAACGACCTTTGCCCAAATCCAAACCAGGTGTAGTTATGTTTCATCCTCTAACTTCTGGTCTTATCTGAGCTTACATTTGTAAATAAACTAAAGATAAATATAGGTAGAAAAAATAGGTGTTTTGGAGTAAGAAACATTGGAAATATACTTTTTTAAATTTGGTAATAAACCATTAGTGAATAGCTGTACAATTTTCTTTTTTTTTTTTTTGAGACAGGGTCTTGCTCTTGCCAGGGCTAGGGTGCAGTGTCATTATAGCTTACTGCAACCTCAAACTCCTGTGCTCAAGCGGTCTTCCTGCCTCAGCCTCCTGAGTAGCTGGGACTGCAGACATATGCCACCACGCCTGGCTAATTTTTCTATTTTTTGTAGAGAGAAGGTCTTGCTATATTGCTCAGGCTGATTTCAAACTCCTGGCCTCAAATGATGCTCCCATTTTGGCCTCCCAGGTTGCTGGGATTACAGATGTAAGCTACCTTGCCTAGCCCAATTTTTTTTTTTTTTTTTTTTGAGATTGGACTTATTTACTAGTTTTTTCTGTCTAAAAGTGAAATTTTTTCATTTAGGAAAGAATATGGTGTAAGATAGTGTTTTTTGAGCTTTTGTTGAATATTCAGATCACCATTTAAGCTACTTAATGCATAATATGGTTAGATAATTGATATATATGTGTATTCCTTGTCTTTCAGGTTCCCCACATTGGCAGACAAAATTAGAAGCGGCACAAAATGTTCTCTTGTGCAAAGAAATTTTTGCACAGCTTTCTCGGGAGGCTGTTCAGATTAAATCACAGATTCCTCACATTGTGGTGAAAAACCAGATTATCTCTCAGCCCTTTCCAAGTAAGAGCAGCCAGCCCTTTTGATACTCATAAACAGGACTTTGTGGTTTGGGGGACAGTACAAGGGGGAAGTAGCTATTTGGATGTGCTGAAAGGATGGTAAGAGCAAAGACGTAGTGTGCTCTCTGTAATGGTAGCCAGTAAGGCATATAACACAAACTGCCCTGCTAATTCTATTCCGTGTCCTAATTAGTGTGACTCTTAGATTTTTAAAACAGTGTATATTAAAAATTTGCTCTAGCATCGCTACTATTTAATATTTAGCAACAGTTGCTTTGAAGTGAGATCTTTCAGGCATTCTGCCTTAACCCTTTGCACTCGCTTGCCTTTTTCTCAATTCCTTTATTCTACTTGGGATTTGATTTTTTAAATACCCCAGAATAATAAATACTGGAGTTTCTTTTCATACTAACTTATATTTCAGATTATTGATACATTCAAAGAGCAATTTTAATCTCTATAATTTTTCATGGTGTGAGCTGCTACTGATGCTAACTGTCGAGTCACACTCGACATCCGAGTGCAAAGGGTTAAAATGAGGTGTCAATTTA
Source organism: Mirza zaza (assembly GCA_008750895.1). NCBI lineage: Eukaryota > Metazoa > Chordata > Mammalia > Primates > Cheirogaleidae > Mirza > Mirza zaza. The sequence goes on from VSMD01044026.1 coordinate 42,310, forward strand.
AAAATATTTATTCAAAATATTTCTAAATTTATAGAAATTGGATTTTAATTATATTATTCAAAAGCTGTTAGATTTACTCTGAAGGTCAATTTCATAGCTTGGTTTTTTACATAAATTCTAAGGGCTGTCTTCTTCTTCTTTTTTTTTTTTTTTTTTTGAGACAGAGTCTCGCTTTGTTGCCCAGGCTAGAGTGAGTGCCATGGCATCAGCCTAGCTCACAGGAACCTCAAACTCCTGGGCTCAAGCCATCCTCCTGCCTCAGGCTCCAAGTCGCTAGGACCACAGGCATGCACCACCATGCCCGGCTAACTTTTTTCTATATATATATATATATTAGTTGGCCAATTAATTTCTTTCTATTTATAATAGAGACAGGGTCTCACTCTTGCTCAGGCTGGTTTTGAACTCCTGACCTCGAGAAATCCACCCGCCTCAGCCTCCCAGAGTGCTAGGATTACAGGCATGAGCTACTGCGCCCAGCCGGCTGTCTTCTTAGATCTTATCAAGGACATAGGCTTTAAATGATTCTATCCTGGTTCACGTGGGAACAGGGAAGGGTGTGTGTCTTTTATTCTTTAAGACCAGATACCAACTCTGTTATTTTAAAGGCAAGAAGAAACAACATAATAGGTTTTATTCTTAGTCTTTAGCCATAGCTCAAGGTCAACAACTATATTATAGGTTAACAGAATTTGAATTGTTAAAATACATGGTAGTTTATTATATTCATGAAGTCATTTTGGTATAAAACATTAATCATGAGGCCTGATCTTCAAGTTTAGAATGTATCTTTTGAGAATGGGCTGTGATTGTATTTTATGAAGACAGTTTGTACCTTTCCATATTTTAGGTTATTTGCATCTGTCCTGCTTCTTTTTATAAATAGGCTTGCAGTTATCTATTTCTTTGTGCCATTCCTCAAATGATAAGAAATCACAAAAATCTGCTACTGAGAAGCAAAGTCCAGAAGACCACCTTTATGTCCTAGAACATAATTTGCATCTGCTGATTAGAGAGGTAATGAAATAAATGCTTTTCTTTGTATTGTGGAGAGCATATTCGGGGCAGTGAATATATACAAACTTCTCCCCTCTGCTGAGTCTTGATTATTCACATAGCAACAACATTCACTATCTGATGTGAAAGATTGTTGCTGTGTGCTGGGGGAATACTGAGATACCCTGTTCCCAAGCATATCTTCTAGTGGTAGAAATATACAAGTTTTATAGTAGAAATATGTGAAAGTATAAAGAGGGAAGTGTGATTCTGATGGGGGTGAGAGAGGGTATAAGGGAAAATGTGAAAATGTCTTGCTGGAGTCTGTGAACTGAATAGTTATTTCAGGACATAGTCTACTTACAGGTTGTTTACAATTATAGTTCCAGAGTGCTGGTTCACAGCTTAGACTAATTTCAAAAGACTCTCCTGGCCAGGCGAGGTGGCTCATGCCTGTAATCCTAGCACTCTGGGAGGCCAAGGTGGGTGGATCGCTCGAGGTTAGGAGTTCAAAACCAGCCTGAGCAAGAGTGAGACCCTGTCTCTACTAAAAATAGAAAAAATTAGCCAGGCATGGTAGTACCCACCTATAGTCCCAGCTACTCAGGAGGTTAAGGCAGGAGGATCACTTGAGCCCAGGACTTTGAGGTTGCTGTGAGCTAGGGTGACACCACTGCACTCTAGCCCGGGCAACAGAGCAAGACTCTTTCTTAGAAGAAAAAAAAGAATCTCCTGAGAAACTTCACAGAAATACATGTTATAGCCTCCCTTAGCCCACCCCAAAGTCTGGTTCAGTTACCTGATGGTACAAGAGTCAGTGTTGTTAAAAACCTCAGGGGGTTTTGATAGACAGCCAGGTTTGGGAACCTCAAATCTAGGGAATAGTAGAATAACTGTTTACTGATTGCATTTGTTCTGTTGATGAGAATCAATGAAGAATATTGTTTTATATTTTAAAACTTTAAAATAAAAATTACAACTTGAGATCCTTTTATTTTATTTTTTTTTATTGAGACAGAGTCTCACTCTGTTGCCCAGGCTAGAGTGAGTGCCGTGGGGTCAGCCTAGCTCACAGCAACCTCAATCTCCTGGGCTCAAGCAATCCTACTACCTCAGCCTCCCGAGTAGCTGGGACTACAGGCATGTGCCACCATGCCCGGCTAATTTTTTGTATATGTATTTTTAGGTCGATTAATTTCTTTCTATTTTTAGTAGAGACAGGGTCTCGCTCAGGCTGGTTTCGAACTCCTGACCTCAAGCGATCCACCCACCTTGGCCTCCCAGAGTGCTAGGATTACAGGCGTGATCCACCACGCCCGGCCTTGAGATCCTTTTATAAGCATGATGATTGGGTTTTCACACTCTTGTGAGATGTGCCTCCTGCAAACCTTGTTACTTCTGCACATTACCCACCTGATGTGAAAAAAGAACAAATTACAGCTTGACCGGGACCCTTTTCTTTACAGACTTGCATTGTGCATGACCTAGTAGATGTTATCATTTATCTCTTTGCCAAGATTGTTTTCATATGTGGTTCAAATCTGTTGCTTTCAATGTTTCCAAGATGTTGGCTATATTTTGAGTAAATATTGTGTAACATTTACTATGTGGATATTGGTCATTTAAAATGGCTGTTTTTATTAGTTTCATAAACAGACCCTGAGTTCCATCATGATGCCTCACCCAGCAAGTGCACCTTTTGGCCACAAGAGAATGAGACTTTCAGGTCCTCAAGCTTTTGATAAAAATGAAATTAATTCATTACAGTCTAGTGAAGGACTTCTGGAAAAAATAATTAAACAAGCAAAGCATATTTTTCTGAGAAGCAGGTAAGGATGAACAAAATTACTGTTTTTTCTTTGACCTGTAGTTAATGTTCCTTTATTCATGTCTTTTTTGGATTCTTTAACTTTTTTTTCCTAGGAGAGGAAGGTGGCCACAATGTAGGAGTTTATGGTCATAGACTGGGTCTTATCAAGTATTCGGAAAGTCTTAGATCCAAGGCCAATCTAACAATATATTTCTAACATTGGTACTAAAGTTTTGCAAAGATAACTGACTAGGAATATGCCTGAGAGAATCATATTTTCTTCAGTAACCCAGCCTTGAAATATTTATTTCTGGATTGATTTAAATCTTTTTTGAAGCTTTCTGTATTTTTTGTTTGTTGCACACTTTAAGGTTTGGAAGGCACTTATATGTTGACTTATGTAATCCTTGTTCTTTGGAGTAGATAATATTAACCACATTTTTACTGTAAGAATATTAAAATTTAGAGAAGTTTATACAACTTGCTCAAAGTTACCCAGCTAAAAAGTAGTAAAACCAGGATTTATGACCAGGTCTGTGTAACTGTAGAGCTCATTTTCTTTCTTTTATGCACATTGTTTACAAAAGAACTTGGCATTATGGACATAAATGTATCTTTTTCTTCTGTTTTATTGTTGGAACTTGATGAAGAGGTCTGTTTTTACTTCATTCATAATTGTACCTTGATAGTACATCAGAATTTCAGGTGTGGGCACATTGTCATACAATAAATGATATTTTGTTTTTGATTTCCAGTTTTTTCTTATTCATACAGTCATGATTTTATTAGCACATTAGTTTGTAGTCTTAAAATGGAAATTTAGGTACTTTAGCTTTTAATGAAAGAAATTAAGAAGACATGTTAGAGAATACAGCATGGTACAGTGAAAGGTATAGGGAATTTAGGGTGAAAGCAACCACTTGCTAAGTAACTTAGGGCAAGGCAGTTAGTATCTATGGCCCTCCATTTATTTCTCTGTCAATTGTGGGTATAGGAGTCTGATCTTACTAAATAATGTATGTAGAAGTTCCTTACAAACAGACTATTATATGGTGGGTTACTATTACTTTCCATTTATACATTTCAATAATAAAAGCTGTTAACTTAAGTGTATTGCTAATCTTGTGAATTTCTGATTGACCATAAAGTTAAATAGTCCCTGAAATAAATGAGGGATTTAGAAATAGCTATCTTTTTTTTTCTGAGACAGAGTCTCGCTGTATTGCCCGGGCTAGAGTGCCGTGGCAACAGCCTAGCTCACAGCAACCTCAAACTCCTGGACTTAAGCAATCCTCCTGCCTCAGCCTCCCAAGTAGCTGAGACTACAGGCACGTGCCACCATGCCCGGCTAATTTTTTCTATTTTTAGTTGTTTGGCTAATTTCTTTCTATTTATAGTAAAGACGGGGTCTCGCTCTTGCTCAGGCTGGTCTCGAACTCCTGAACTCAAGCAATCCTTCTCTGCCTTGGCCTCCCAGAGTGCTAGGATTACAGGTGTGAGCCACCACGCCCAGCCAGAAATAGCTATCTTTAGAACCATTATAAATTTCATAGTAGTAAGTATAGCCTTGGAAGCAGCAAAGCTTTAAAAATGTTACTTTCCCCCTTAGTTACTGTTATGTTCTGGTATACAAAAAGTTTAATGAAGAAAAAAGGACCCACCTGTATAATATCATACATGGTGAGATCTACTCACCTATTATTAACATACTAATGTATTTTTATATATATGTGTCAAGGTGGGTGTCTTTTTTTTTTTAAGCAAATCTGACATTATAAAATTTTATATCCTGAGTTCATACCTCAGAGAGGACACCACAACAATGTGAAAACAAAATTTTATATCCTGCCTTTACTTCATATTATAATTGTTTTCATCTTTTATTAAATGCTATTCAAAGATATTATTGATAGCTGTGTAATATCCTTTTATGTGAATATTTAGTATATTCTTTTCCCAATTCTCAGTTGCTAGATATTTTTATTTCTAAATTGTTGATACATGTAATGCTGAGCGGAACATTCTCACATACATATCTATCTGTTGTAGGAATTAGGAAGCACTATTAGTGAAACAAGTCAAGGAAAAGAAGAGAAAATTGCTGGGCACTATGTAATCCCACACCTGTAAGCCCAACACTTTGGGAGGATGAGGCAGGAGGGTCACTTGTGCCCAGCCTGAGCAACATAACAAGACTCCAGCCTCTACAAAAAATAAGAAAAATTAGCTAGGTGCAGTGGCACTTGCCTACAGTCCTTGCTACTCAAGAGGCTGAGTGGAGGATCACTTGAGATCACTGCAATGAGTGACAGAGTGAGACCCTGCCTCTTAAAAATAAAAATTAAAAAGAGAAAGGATAAGAAGAAGTTAAGAATAGATTGTAAGAAACCAGTACTGGAGCAGCAGTGTAAAAGAACAAATCCCAAGTCTGTTTATTTAGAAGCCCCTTGCCCCCACTGTCCTCATTTCTTCCCATTTTCCCCAGACTCTTCCTTACTTTCAGGTAAAGTGCTAGAATCAGATAATTAGACACTGAGGGCCTACAATGGTTTGGCTAATTTACATGATTTATGCTTTGGTTCTAAGCAGTGGCTATTGATTAGTGTGTCTAAGATATACAGGAGAGATTACTGGCTTTGTAGTTAGGGTCCCAGGTTTTTAGTTCTGGAGTTAGACCCCAGCTTATAACTCTGTGACCTTGGACAAATTACTTAACATTACTAAACTTTTTTTCCTCTTCTGAAAAATGGAGGTAATAATAATGCCTACCTAACACACAGGGTTGTTAATTAGATTTAATAATTCAGGAAAGCACTTATTATAGTACTTGGTACATAATGAGCACTTAATGATTCTTATTTTTCATTTGTATTTATCATATTTTTCTTTCTTCGAGTGTAAGGTTTTGATTGTGCAAAATGTCTCTAGCTTCTCTTTAATATGATTATAATTCCATTACAGTAAGTAATGGGTCTAGGTGTGGGTGTGTCCCAAGTTTTTTGTTACCAGGGATCAAGTATTGACATTTATGAATGATTTATATTAGGTTAGTACCCTAGAAATATCCTTCTCGTGTCCTTATCAGCTTTCCTGAGTGGGGGAAAAAACTAATGGAGTTAAAAGGGAATAAATCCATCATGAATTGTGATAATCAGGAGTATGTGATGTGAGAGTATGTTGTAATGTGAAACTGAGAACCAGCACATCAGCGCAACGTGAAAGAGGTTCTCAAAAGTATCTCTACCTTTCTTTATATCTTTGCTTTTCAAATAGTGGTATTTTATTAATAAAAATAAAAAAGTAGTTATCCAGTTTTTAAATTTTCATCAAATTGATGAGTGATTTAGAATCCTATCATTTCGTATGGTGACTTTTTAAAAATTTTAACTTCTTTTCTTTAAAAGAACTGCTGCAACCATTGACAGCTTAGCAAGTCGAATTGAGGATCCTCAGATACAAGCTCATTGGTCTAATATCAATGATGTTTATGAATCCAGTGTGAAAGTTTTAATTACATCACAAGGCTATGAACAAATATGCAAGTAAGTGTTAAAAATAAATGCTATGCACTTAATATGTTGCTTTTTATATATTGATGTTTGCTGAGTGATTATATTAAGCTTTTGGTTTTTATTTGCTAGAATGGCATAACATTCCTGTAAATTATATCAACTGTAGACCGTTTATAAGAATGAGAAGGAAGAATGTCTAAAATAGTCTCCAGTAGGTAAATGTTGCTTATTTGAGCTATGGTAATAAATGAACCCTAGCATTGAGCAGAAAGCTACCATACCTCTTCAGCTTCCAAGTCTGCTTCATTTTTGCCTAGTGGCTGTGGCAAGTTTAGTATATTTGAAGTGGTCAGGCAATTTATATTAGAGCCTATACTCTCTGTAAAACAGCCCAAATTTTTAGCTCTCCTCTGACTTAGTGTTGATTCTGGGTCTAATCCAGTTCATGATTATGCCCTTAAAACTGAGTTAATAGCTGTGTGTCTGTGAAGGGTGCAAAATGATTTTTATCCCCAGCATTCATAGACATGCAGTCTAAATGATTTACATTCACAAACCACAAGTTAATGCAGTTGGCTAGTAGCCATTAAAGGGCATTTGGGGCCACCATTTGGGCCTCTTTGTAATTTACCAACTGCCAAGATACAGCTGAGTCTCCTCCTTCAAGTCAAAAAGAGCTACTAGCAAACATTTGTCAAGATCTGTGCGTTCTTTTTATTTTATAAATGTTAGTTATTTTATTTCAGACAGACCTAACTAGCCACAGTGAGCAAAACAGACTGAAACACAAAATCACCACCCTTAGGAGTAGGGGCAGAAAATACATTTATAATGCTATTTTCCAATGTGGAGGTTTTAATTCAATTTTTTTTAATGAAAAATAGTAGATAAGTATGAGATCAAATATAGACTATAAAAGAGTACATCATGGGAAGGAAATTAGTCTTGAAACTTCCAGGGAATGAAGCTGGATCATAGTGTTTTCTTCCACTAATACCTAAAGAAAATAACTGGGTGATTGGGGTAGGAATGGAGAGAGGAGTAGATGTTGAAGAGAGATGAAATAAGTTTGGCATGAGTTTTAGCTGTTAAGTGTGGCTGATGGGATTATAGGCTTTCATTATACTATGAGGTACTTCTGTTTATGTTTAAAATTTTTCATAATAAAAAGAGAGAATGCAATGGAAAGGAAAAGAAAAAATTATCAGCATTGAATTGTTTACATCTAGAACTAAGACCAAAGCAACTGGGATTGTGGTTACCAGACCTAATATTGTAAATGTTCTAAACTTAAATAAAGAAAAGGTTGGTGTGATGTACCCTTGAAAGAATCAGAAGGGGAGGGAAGTAGAAGGGAGTAGAAGGATGCCGTTTTCCTCATCTTTTATAGCTGGGGTCAACTTATGCTATTTAAAGGTGAAAATAATTCTCAAAAGTCCTTAGGAGCAATCATTCAGAACAGTTTCTTACACATCTTTCTAGGAAATTCTACCTTTACCCTGCCTGTTTTATACAGTTTTGTGTGCTTTTTTGAAACATTGATACATAATTCACATAACAAAATTCACCATTTTAAAGTGTACACAATTCACTGGTTTTCAATATATTCCCTGTGTTGTGTAACCATCATCATTACCTAATTCCAGAACATTTCCATTACCTCAAAAAGAAACTCTGTATATTAGCAGTCATTTGTAATTTGTGTGTTTTTTTTTACTCAGTATTTTTTATAGTAGTTCAACTTATATAGGTAAGTTTCATGATCAGAACAAAATGGGATCAGTTAGGAAAAATTATATATAGGAAATGCTTTACAAAGTAGATCCTTTTTATGTTTGCTATTTTAACAGGGCTTAAAATATGTGATTATTCTGCAGTCTTCTGAGTTAAAATTATTAAGGTGGCCATAAGGTCCAGAAATCCAGACAAATACACATAAATAATGTGTATTGCTCAGTAGTATTACATTGGTGAATAAGCATTTCTTGTCAACACGTAGATCTACCTCATTCTTTTATTACAGCCTTATTGTGTTCCATTTTATGTACCAAGATTTTTAACCAATCTTCTGTTGATGAACATTTTTGTTGGGTACCAGCAAAATAATTTGTACATAATGTAGGTATATGTATTTATAGGATAAAGTCCTACAAATATAATTGCTGGGTCAAAAAACAAGGACATTCAGATTTTTAATATTACCAAATTTTTCTTCAAAGTGATTGCCACAAGTATGCTTCCACCAGTAGTGAGTGATAAGAATTCCTGTTCCTTCACAACTTTGTTTTTAAAAAAAAAAATTTAAAAATTTTGGTTAGATTTGTAGTGTGAATAGCCACTGCGCTCAAACCTGGGTAACATAGCAAGACACTGTCTCTATTTAAATAAAAAAAAAAGAAAATTATAATTTTATGTAGATAATTGGCAAAACACTTTATTCCCAAATATTTACTATGAAACAAAGTTATAAGAGGTATCTTCATATATGGGAAGAAGAAAGACAATGCTATTTTTTCTGCATTTGTTCATCTAGATTATTTGATTTGGAAGATTTTGAGTTTCTTGAACATGTTATATGCTAAAATTGTACAAATTGTCTTGGAAGAACACAGTCATCTGTGTGTTATTTATTGGCTATTTTATCAGTTTATTTGACCTAAGCTAAGAGTGCACGTAGTCTATATTATGTATTAATAGAATGTACATATTCTGACTTGTTTGCTGATTATTTCATGAGGAGAGAGAAGGTAAAGAGTTAAAAGTTTTTCCTTTTCTCTATGAGAATTTCACCTTTGGTTAACTCTGGCTGTGTCCCTTAGAAACCTGATAAGGAAAGATGTCATGTATATTACTTGGCGACATTGCTTATCTCAGATTGGTAAATTGCATCTGGACTGGGAACAATTTTAAATAACTGATGGGGATGCCTTTGGACTTGCATGGATGGAGTGATTTTTAAAACTGGGCATGTTTTGTGGGGATCCTGAAAACCATGCCTACAGAATTATTACACATGCTTATGGCTCCTGTGGGGAATGAGGTTTCTCAGTTAGAGCAGGTCCCACACATACCCAGTGTGAGTCTCATCTTGTTTCGACAAAGGTATACTGCATACAGCAGCATGGCCCCTGCTGGCAAGCTGAGGTTCTTCTGTATCCTTCTGAGTAGACTGGTGCTCAGTGTGGTCAGTGGTAGTCTGGGGTGACTTTGATTGTTTAGTTGAACCTAAGAAGACCTCTCTGCTTCCACATGATGTTGGCATAAGTTATTAAAACTATTGTTTTCTTTTTCTTTGATGTTAAGAAATCAATGTTTAATGTTGCATTGTATAAGATAATTTTGAACATTTCTGATTTTTAGTATATGTGTCTATAAAGGTCCATTCAGCTGCAATTGAATATTGGAGTTGAGCAGATCCGAGTTGTACACAGAGATGGAAGAGTAATTACACTGTCTCATCAGGAACAGGAGCTACAAGATTTTCTTCTGTCTCAGGTAGTAGTTGTGGACTAAAAGTCTGAAGCCTCTTCCTCTCATAACTGCTTAAAGGACAAATTGGTTAAGAAATAATTAAAATATAGTAAACTATATAAGAAGAAAACCATGTTTTTCTGCCATTTAATTTCTAATGTCCGTTTTGCAACCTTAGTTAACTGAAAGTGTTGATAAACTATCTTAGATTTGTTTTCACTTAGTTTGTGTTTGAGATGAAGAACCAGTTGTGAGACTAGCAAGTATTTTGTTTGTTTATGTTTGCCAAGGTTTACAACATCTCCAGGACCAAAAGAGAGTGGAGGAGTATTAACCCATGAAAGCTAGAGAAGGAGAGCTCAGATATAAAACTATAATAGCCATTCTCCAAAACAAGTGGAATATTTTAATCTTAAGCCCTAACAAAGAATTCCTCATATTAAGGCGCAGTATAGAATGTAGTAAGTTCTAATCCCAGCTTTACCACAGACCTGCTTTGTGACACTGGACAAATTTCTGGACCTTTCTTTTCTTACCTAACAATATTTTCCCTACCTTCTTCATGGAGTTATGATGATCCAGTGAAATACTGAATTGTAGGAGGAAGTGCTATGAAATGCTAATGTAAAATATTTCACATAAAATTAAAAAAAAATACATTCTCCATCCCAGAAGCAATAATTTTATATACTGGTTTACTTCTTTTGTGCCAAGTAAATAAAATCCATTTGTGAGGTACAGCAGCTCTTGACTGATTACATCCAAAATGTCTTTTTGTCACCTAAAGCACACACACAAAAATATATGAGAATGCTGTTGGGTAGCTCCAGAATCGATAGGGAGTCTAGAGAACACGGTTTGCACATAGGTAGAGATCATCAAAGGAAGCTAGATGATGAGAACCACAGCCAGGGACATGACACTGTTGTTATCCTGGCACCAAGGCCTTCACCACTCATGGCAGAATGCATTCTAAATTGTCCCTGTGTATCAGTCAGGGTCTTAACAAGCAGCAGGTGGTACACTCAGTAGGATAATGGCAGGAGGGCCTATTTACTAATGATCTATTTACAAAGTTATGGGTATAGGACAGCCACCAGGGATAGTGTGGTAACCTGCTGCTGGTAGTAACCAGGCCACGGGAGTTTAGTAGTCACCAGTCCTCAGCCAAGGTGAAGGGAGGAACAGGTTATGGCAACCCTAAAGGGGAAAGTCATGTGGAACTGGCCACCTTGAGAAGACCAGTGGCCTTTTGTCAGGAGATATGGCCAGCATAGACAACCTCACAGGGAGGGTGCCAGGGGTACAAATACCCTGACCTCACTCCCTTGCCATCCTGCTGACTCCCATTGGATGACTCCTCTTATCTGAACCCAACCTGAAGCCAGAAGATACAGAACATGATAATGTAACCATATAGGCCAGCCTCCCAAAGAAGAGAATAGGGTGGAGAGTGGACTTGAAGGGGCAAATGGAAGATGTTCACCGTGCCTGCTCTTTGTAGCATTGCTCACATCCAATGATCCAGGCGGAGTCTGCAGTTGGCCAAGTTAAGGTTATGTGTCTGTGCTCAAGCTGCCAGAGGGCAGGGGAAGCGAGTGCCAGGCAACTTTAGCTTCTGCAGTGGAAGATGGGGTCCTGCTCCCACCCCCTAATAGTCACATAGAGGAGGATTTCTCAGTCATAAGGTAGGACTGCTGTGTTAGTCAGTGAAAACCCCAACAAAGTTACTTTATGATCATGATGCCAAGTCACTGCAAATGTCTTTGCTGATTGTCAGTCAAGTTTCCTTTTTCATTCACAGATGTCACAGCATCAGGTGCATGCAGTTCAGCAGTTAGCCAAGGTTATGGGCTGGCAGGTACTGAGCTTCAGTAATCACGTGGGACTTGGGCCCATAGAGAGCATCGGCAATGCCTCCGCCATCACAGTGGCCTCCCCAAGTGGTGACTATGCTATTTCAGGTACTTTCTGTTGCTTTGAATGAGAAGGAACTATTGGGACTTTGGCTTTAACATTTAGCTTTAGCCCTCTTAGTGCCGCAGGACAAAATATCGGCTTTTCGCCCTAGACGCAAAAGCCAATATTTCGGCCCGCCTCACTAAGAGGGTTAATAATTAAATATAGGTAAGAGTAATTTATCTCTGCAATAAATGAGTTAATGTTGTATTTATACTGAGCATTTATCTGATCATAGCTATTATTCAGAGCAAGAGATTATTACTTTTTTTCCAGTAGTTATGAAAAATGTTTAGCCTGGCAGCACATTTTCTTAGTCTGAAAAGTATCATCAGCATTGCTATTCCTGCAGTCCCAAACTTTTAATGGATAAAAGGTTTTTAAAATATACTGCTACAAACATGGGAAGAATAAGATCTGATCCTAAAATGGTAAAGGAATAGAATGGAGAGGAGGAGGTGTTTTATTAAGCACCTACTATGAGCAGGCACTTTAATAGGTACTGGCACATAGATTATGTAGCTAAAACTTATATTTGGAGTGCGTATGAATTAAATGGGATCTTCTTTTCTAATGTCTGCTGTAAATACTTTAAAAATACAGTCATGTGCCATTTAACAACAAGGATATGTCCTGAGAAATGTGTCATTGAGTGATTTCAGTGTTGTACGAATAACACAGAGTGTACTTACGCAAACCTAGATGGTAATAGCCTACCGCACACACAGGCTATATAGGATAGCCTATTCTTCCTAGGCTACAAACCTGTATATCATGTTACTGTACTGACTAGGCAATTATAACACAATGGTAAGAATTCATGTATCTAAACATAGAAAAGATACAGTAAAATATAGTATTATAATCTTATGGGACCACCACTGTATATGTGGTCTGTCATTGACTGAAAAGTCATTATGTGGCACATGAGTATATTTGAAAGAGTGAGTAGTTAGAAATATTTCCCCATGGGATCATAGCTTGTGAATCTGCAAGCTTGGTCATTGCTGGTATTGCTAGGAATTTCTCAAAATACCTTTTTTCTTTTTTCCTGAATAATAGTTAAAACCTCATTGAAACCTGAAGTGGTTTTTGTTGTTCTTGTTTTGAGATGAGGTCCTACTATGTTGCCCAGGCTGGACTCAAATTTCTGGGCTCAAAAGATCCTTCTACCTCAGCCATCTGAGTAGCTGGGATTACAGGCACAGCTGCCATTGCACCCAGAGAAAACCACGTTTCCTTCATCCTTCCCGGTCCTGATTCTGAGTGTTTGAATTTCATTACATATTAGGCATATATTAACCAACTTGTTGAATGATTGAATTATCAAGTGAATGTATTAAAAAAAATGATTTCCTAAAAATATATAGGACTTTCCCAAGCCAAAATCCATCTTGCTTACTTTTTATAGTATAAACAGTAATCATGAATCTTTATGCCAGCCTGGTATATATAAATTAATACTTTTTTTAAAGGTATAATGAAGCTGTAAAGCAGGCGTCCTCAAACTACAGCCTGCAGGCCATATGCAGGTGTTTTTGCCCGTTTGTTTTATTACTTGAAAATAAGATATGTGCAGTGTGCATAGGCATTTGTTCATAGTATTTTTTAAACTATAGTCCGGCCCTCCAGCTGTCTAAGGGACAGTGAACGGGCCCCCTGTTTAAAAAGTTTCAGGACCCCTGCTGTAAAGCATTTTTTACAAGAATGTTTAAGTTGGCAAAGTTTTTGTATTCATGGTAGAATGACGTTGTGGAATTTATCTTTGTTATTTTCTAGTTTGGAAAATGAGTGTGTTGAGATTTTGGTTTTTCTCCACAGTTCGTAATGGACCTGAAAGTGGCAGTAAGATTATGGTTCAGTTTCCCCGTAACCAGTGTAAAGATCTTCCAAAAAGCGATGTTTTACAAGATAGCAAATGGAGTCATCTTCGTGGACCATTCAAAGAAGTTCAGTGGAATAAAATGGAAGGTCGAAACTTTGTTTATAAAATGGAGTTGCTTATGTCTGCACTTAGCCCTTGCCTACTATGATTTTTTCCAGAACAGTTTCCAGATTTTTTCCAGAAACTTTGACTTGAAATGTTTGCAAATCAACTATAAGCACAAGGAGGCGATAACTTCCAAAGGTGTATTGTTTTTAAAAAATAATAATTAGCAGATGTTTACTTGGCATTTGAAACCTTTCACTTTATAAGTGACACGTGCTTGAAATGCAGAAGTTTATGTACAGTTTTAGGGTATATAGTATGGGGAGATGTAAAATAATACATTTTTTTATTCAATTAAATAAATGTTACTAATTTAAGAGTTTGAATTTGCTTTGTAAAATATGCTTTCTTTGATATGTTGACTTCAAATAAAGTGTGCTCTTGTATTAGTAAATGAAGTACTACTTTCTGCAGTTGTCTTCTTTATGCCTGGCTCTAACCTAAATAGATAGTTTAAGAACTCCCCAGAAAGGACAGCTGAAGGCATACAAGAAGGGAGATTGTGTCTCTAGGACTTCCACTCATCCTTTTCATCTGTTCTCCCACTTGAGTGACTTCGTTCCACTTGAGACACTTAGTTCATGCTCATAGCCAGTCTTCCCTGGGGTTCTCCAGCCTCTACCCAGTGGCCCTGGATTGGTTCCTTCAATTAAAGTATTTTCCATTAGCTCTCTCTGCATTTTCAAAGAGAAAAAAACTAATGGATTACCTTTCCAAGAAACATGTTTCTCTTTCTGGAAATAGCACCCCAGTCCCAAAGTGTGCCTTAGTAATTCCCATTAGTAAGGGATAGATTTAGGCTTATGAGCCTTTTAGTACCACAGAAAATAATGTCATATAGGTAGGGTCTGCTTATTAGTAAGCCTTTCAATTTTTAAAACAGTTATTCATTAAATAATTTATAAGATGACTATGTGCAGTAATAAAAGAAAGCCTTTATATGTCTCCACCTTTTTTTTCCTTGAAAGGAAAATGGAGCTTTTAGGCCATAACAACTTTGTGTTTTTATTTGCTTTTTTCCCTTCTTCTGATCAAGATACTGCATTTTTCTATTCATAAAAATGGAAAGAATTGGTATAAACCTGCAGTTATTTAAAAATTTTTAGTGCTTTAAAAATTATAGTGGCCCACAAAATTTGCCTTGGCTAATAGGCTGTGCGATTACATTCACATGAGGAGTCTTATGTGATTTCGAAGGCTCAGACTAGTAGAGTGAGTCTTAAGCTTTTTTTTTTTTTTTGAGACAGAGTCTCACTTTATTGCCCAGGCTAGAGTGAGTGACGTGGCGTCAGCCTAGCTCACAGCAACCTCAAACTCCTGGGCTCAAGCAATCCTGCTGCCTCGGCCTCCCAAATAGCTGGGACTACAGGCATGCGCCACCATGCCTGGCTAATTTTTTCTATATATATTAGTTGGCCAATTAATTTCTTTCTATTTTTATAGTAGAGATGGGGTCTCGCTCTTGCTCAGGCTGGTCTTGAACTCCTGAGCTCAAATGATCCGCCCACCTCGGCCTCCCAGAGAGCTAGGATTACAGGTTTGAGCCACCGCGCCCGGCCGAGTCTTAAGCTTTCACTCAAGCTTTTCACTTTTTGTTTTTTTAAGTTTCCATTCATTGCAGTTGATTCTTTGATAAACTGATAAAAATGAACTCCTAGAATAATGAAATTTTTAAAAGATACAAAATAACCTTTTATTTGATTATAATAGACATAAAATTGCTGTCAAATATAAAGGTTTCTGAATGTTTTATTTTTGTTTCCATGCTTACGTACTTTGTCATGAACTAGTACCAGTTCATGGGCCAAGACCATACTTTGGGTAGAATGGATGAGAATACATGCATAGATATTACCACCTGTTCTTTTGAACCCCATCTGAGTAGGATAACTGAAGACTCAATCTTCACATGTCTTCCTTTCTTCTTTCAGTTAAGTCACTCTTCAGTGGATAGCCATTACTCACTTAAAGAATAGTAGAAACTAAAGTAAACCTGGTTTAGGGTTTGTTGCTGTACCAGCAACTGTTGTGCCTATGTTTATTTACATTTTGCAGTTTAATGTTTCAATCTGAATTACCCTGAGTAGGAAGGATGCCCTGTGGAACTTGGGAGGCAGGTCAGTGAAAACTGATTAGTCCCTCAACAAGTATTAAGAGGTTGGCAAAAGAGCTGTGTTTGAATGTTGGCTCTATTAGCTTGCTGTATGAACTTTGTAAGGTTACCCTCTGAACCTATTTCCTTATATATAAATGAGGATAAGGACGCCTCCTCTACTAACCTTAAATGTGGTTCAAAGGTTTCAACAATGTTTGTGATGGATGTTAAATTCTGAAGTTCTACATGCATGAATATAAAGCATTAAGCAAATAGGATTCCGAGTCAAGCCAGTTAGAAGTTGGAAAAAATGGTTAACAAGCCATTGTTAAAAATGCTTAACACCAGCTTGCTTTATCATTAGGAGAAAGCATTTCAGAATATCTTATATTCATATTTACAGATGTTTTATATATAGTGAAGACAATGATTGCTTTTGTGGTTATGAAGATTTGGTTTTTTTCCTAGTTAATTTTTAAAGCTGTGCTCTCTGCCTTTGTCTTTAATTTTTTCTTTTACTTCCTTACTCCTGTTTTGGGGCGATGCCTTATGTATTGGAGGCTAAAGTCAGGTCTCTCTGGATCTCACTTTTAGGATGGTAACTATTTCCCAAGCCTTACTGACAGTTCACAACTGAGAAACCCTATCTCTTTGACATAGCACCACTATACAAGTACTGCTTGGAAGTCAGTGACCATAGCTTTGACTTTGCTTTAAAGTTTACTATTTCCTAATTGCAAGATCATGTCTAGAAATTTATCCTGTAGAAATACTTCATAAAGCACAGATTAACAAAAGATCATGATGTAAGGATTATCAAGGAGGCCTGGATTTTTTTTTGAGAGAGTCTCACTGTGTCATCTTGGTTAGAGTGCAGTGGTGTCATTGTGGGTCACTGTAATCTCCGACTCCTGGGCTAAAGTGATCCTCCTGTCTCAGCCTCCCGAGTAGCTAGGACTACAGGCGCATGCTACCATGCCTGGCTAATTTTTCTATTTTTTTGTAGAGACAGGGTCTTGCTCAGGTTGGTCTTGAACTCCTGACCTGAAGGGATCCTCCTGCCTCAGCCCCAGAATGCTAGGATAATAGGCATGAGCCACCACACCCGGCCAAAAGGGAAAAATTGAGACCAATCTAAATGTCTTTCTGTAAGATGATGACCAAATAGATTATACTGGAGGAGCCCCAGGTGCAGGTGCTCATTTTTACCTCTATACAAGTAAGGGCTCAAATGGCCTAGGAGATTTTCTACTCCCAATATTCTGGCTCTCCTTGCTTAGGAACCAAAAAAACTTCCACGTTACACTGCCTTCATTTTCCTATTTACTGATCATGAATGAGCTTTCTGCTATATAGAAACATTTGTTGTAGTCGAACAGACTATATTTGACTTGAAGTTTGACAGATGAGGCAGAAGTTTGAGATACAAAGGTAAAAATACAATCTGAAAAACTTCCTGATAATTTAGTGAGTAGGCCAAGGAGAGGCCAGTGGCAGAATGACTTCTCATGCAAGTCCATTCACAGCTTCTCTTTTAGCTTTCTTTATAAGTGCTCCCCATCTGAGCCCCTTGCTACCCAAAGAGACAGTAAATGGAGTGCTCTGATCTGTATTCAGTATTTGAAAAAGCCTAATGGAAGTCATACATTGACCTTCTAAAACAGGTGTCCTCAAACTACGGCCCAGGGGCCCCATGCGGCCCACCGAGGACATTTATCCGGCCCTCCGGGTGGTTTTGCTGCCGCTGCTTGTCCTGTTTAACAGCCCACTTGTCCCCGGGCCCACAGTGCGCATGTATAGAATGTGCGCCGCACTCTCCAACTGCCCTCCAACCGTCTGAGGGACAGTGAACTGGCCCCCTGTTTAAAAAGTTTGAGGACCCTTGCTCTAAAACATCATTAGATTTCTTTGCTAGAACACTATCAAATCAAAGTGATAACCCCAAATTGTCTCATGTTGATCAGGAATTCTAATTGGCACTTACAAACTATTGATGAATGAAAACATGAAACTGAATTATTTAATAAGTTCACTCTGTTTAGTAGGAAAAAATCCTTTCAAAACATGAAGTACCCGAGGGAAAATATATTTTTAGGGTTGGAACTGCCTGAACAATCACTGGTCTGTTACATCAAAGGAATTTAACCCACCTGTGTGTGCACTTTATAAGACCAAATCTCAAGCTAAAATTTTAGATTTATTTTACATTAGCGATATCCTCCCACCCCCAATACTCAGTCTTCGATAAACTTTACATAAAATTCACCAATATTATAAAACATTGACTGAATCCCCTGAGATGCACAGGAGATAGAGTTGAATGTATTAGTTAACAAGAGGAAGTCACCTTGGTTGAAGAAACTAGTGTAATGTAATAGAAAGTTTGCCCAATGGCCGGGCGCGGTGGCTAGGAGGTGGCCTCCTAGCACTCTGGGAGGCCGAGACGGGTGGATCACTCAAGGTCAGGAGTTCGAAAGCACCCTGAGCAAGAGCGAGACCCCCGTCTCCACTAAAAATAGAAATTAATTGACCAACTAAAAATATATATAGAAAAAATTAGCCGGGCATGGTGGCGCATGCCTGTAGTCCCAGCTACTTGGGAGGCTGAGGCAGAAGGATTGCTTGAGCCCAGGAGTTTGACGTTGCTATGAGCTAGGCTGTCACCACGGCACTCTAGCCTGGGCTACAGAGTGAGACTCTGTCTCAAAAATAAATAAATAAGTAAAAAGAAAGTTTGCCCAAGATTTTTATTTTTGTATATATCATTTGAAACAAAAAGTAGTTTTTTCAGGGAAACAATTATAATGTATGGATTGCACTGTGCAGGCAAGAAGAAAAGTTTAGGAAATAATGCCCAAGACACACTAAGGGAAAAACAGGCAAGTTATAGGTAAAATGTATGATAGAATCCCATTTGACTAAAAAGAAAATAGGTTAAAAAGGTATATTGTGGTATACATATTGACAGATATGTTCATATATGCATAAGGAAGTCTAGAAGGATACACACCAATTTAACTGGTTCCTTCTGGAAAGTAGAGTTGATGAGAGAGAACTTTTACTTTATATATAGACTTCAGTGCCATTTGAACTTTAAAGGATTTATCACCTTTGTAATTAAAACCCAAAACACCCATTTATATTTTTAAAAACAATGGAATTAATGACCTCAGCTACCATGTTCTTCTCAAGGATTGAACAGGTGAATTCAGTCAGGTGTGCATAGTGGCACAAGGGCTGGCAATTCACATCATTTGTTAGTAGGACTTGAGTCGTGCATAGCTGTGCTAGCAGTGACCACAGGGTCTGCTTTCAGCGAGCTATGGATGTGCCTGACACCCCTCTGGAAACCAGGCAGAGAAACCCATGGTGGATGTGTAAAAGTTGATGCCGGCAAGAGGATGTTCGTCTTCCCCGTCATCCCCTCTGGTATTGCCAAGGAGACTGCATCAGAGTCACTTCCCTGTGATTTCACCCTATCATATTTGGCTCCTTGGTCATGGTTACATCTCCAGCATTCTATTCTGCTACCTCTTTCTTCTCTACCCACCCACCCAACCACTGTATCCTCCCTCAGGCCTTATCTCTGCATTTCTGCCCTGGGCAAGACGTCCTGATAACCTGATCTCTCACTGCTGTTGCTCCTCACCTCTATGAGTATTGCTTCAAATCAGAGTAAGCATGAAGTGCACGCAGGTTTTTGCCACCTTATGTGGGGTTCAGAGGACATGGGTTCTCTGTTTCAGCTCTCTTTAAAGACCCAGAGCACCATGAAATGAGAAAGTACAATACATACCTTTTTGGGTTCTTAGATCATCATCTCTGCAAGGACATTCTGTTGATAAAGCATGTTATGTTCAGTAGGGCGTCTTATCTGAGCTAGATGGTACAATTGTCACATCTGTGAACTAAAAATAAAATCCTAAGCTCCTGCTACCTGAACAGACTCCTGTTGGCCAAGGAGACCACAGAAAAAGCCTTAAAACTGAGTTCCCAGCCATGACTGGATGGGAAGTGTAAAGCATGATTACACACGTGCGTTTTCTGCTATAACTTGTTAAATATGTGTATTTCACCACCTACTCAGTAAAAATCCTGTTCCCTTTTGCCACTCCCTTGAAATGTGTTCCTGGCTCATGGCCAGAGTAGTGTTTCCCAGCGTGTCAGAATAGCCACTGCAGTTTGAGACCCCTTCACAAGAAATAAAGCTCTCCTTTAAAAAAAATATATATATATAAACCTCGTTTTAACACATCTTTGTTTCAGCCCTCTCTAGAAACCGAAAGGACTATTAAATTACCTTTAATATTCTGGAAGCACAAATTTCAAATTGGTCATCTGGCTAACATATAGGGGAAAATGGTGGCAGTAGTAAGGTGATGTTTTTCTGAATTGCTAAAGAATGTTACTGTTGAAACCAATGTGCTTAGCTACACTGTCATTTGAAATAAGTGCCAGACCCAGACCCATGGCTATGGTTGGGGCATTATTTATGCTCAGTGCTGACTAGAAACCACCCAGAGCCTCTGAGCTCTTGGCAGGAGTGGGCTCACACACAAAGGACCGGGGCTTTATTTTTGGGTTTTATTTCATTCACTCATTCTTTTTTTTTTTTTTGAGATAGAGTCTTACTCTGTCACCCTGGGTAGAGTGCAATGGCATCAGCCTAGCTCACTGCAACCTCAAACTCCTCCTGGGTTCAAACAATCCTCCTGCCTCAGCCTTCTGAGTAGGGAGGGGACTATAGGTGCGCACCATGACACCTAGCTAATTTTTCTATTTTTAGTAGAGACAGTGTCTCACTCTTGCTCAGGCTGGTCTCGAACTTCTAAGCTCAAGCAATCCTCCCGCCTCAGCCTCCCAGAATGCTAGGATTACAGGCGTGAGCCACCACGCCCAGCCTCATTCACTCTTTAAAACATTTTTTTTTCACAGTTTGAAATATAATTTACAATTTAACATTTACACTGGCAAATCTATTATTTATTTTCTTTTTTGAAAAACAGACAAAATCCACAGCCTCTGGCATCAAAAACTTTCCACAGGAATGTTCAGGATCAGGGGGAGCTTTAAAAGTGCAAAATACATTTTCAAAGAAATGGAAAGCTGAGGGAATAACCTTTCATGATAAGATTTTTGGAGGGGCAATCTAATTTATATCCAAGTTTGCTGCAGAGGCCTCTCACTGGGTATTATTCTCTTCTATCTCTCCTTTTATCATGAAGGTTACCAGCCCTGACTTCTGACAAGCCGAAGAGCAGAGTTCTGAAAAGCAGAGAGCATGAAAGAGGACACACTTGCTCTAGCCAGTTTCTACTGGTAGCCTTTCTGTATGAAAGAGGAGGAAAAAATCATCCGATTATCCTTGATTCCTTTTTTCCCTCAGGAATTCCTCACCCTGTTTCTTCGTGGCACTGGAAACTATCCTGGCATGGGGCCTGGCTCCCTCTTGGGGAGAGGGCCCCAGTGTTTGTGTTTACCAGTGTGTACAGGAGGCGGCCTCGGGGTGAGTATCTTCTGTGTGTCAGGTTCGAGAGCTGCAAATCAGTTGTGTGGCCCAATTTCTCTCTTGCCTTTTGAAACAAGTGGTGCCTTCGGAGCCATCCTCTAGATCACTGATAGTTCCTGCCTAAATATTCCAAAAGATCCCTTCCTGTAGCTTTGAATTCACTGCTTAGGGAAAGGCCTCTAACTTCTGGCAACTCCTTACTTGTCACATGGGAAGTAGAAAAGATACAGACATCGGGGACCTGACAGCAGGGAGAAGAGAAAGGAATGTTCTAGCACTTCTTCACCTTTGCATGGGGGAATTTGCAGCTGAGGACAGGGAACACATCACAATTGGGATGGTACCTTGGGTCTGTAGCTGTGATTGCCGGAGAGAGAAAAGAGAATGGAAAACGAATTCATGTCTGCTATTAGAGCTTGCCAAATGGAAGTCGGGAAGGAGAAACTTTCAGGTAAACATGGTGATCAATGACCTGAGAGAATAAGGGCCAAGGACGGCTGTGGTCCAGTCCCCAGTCTCACCTGGAGCCCCAATACCCCAGGGCATTTTATCAGTTTCCAGTACTCACATAGATAGTGCTTTGCAGTGTAGCTTTCCAGGCCTTGAAGAATTCCTAGGGATGCTTACGTTGCTCAGAGAGCTCTGTGCACACTGTGCACTTTTCTTGATCCCCTGGCCGAGAGGTAGGTAAAGGCCAAGTGCTCCCCAGCCCAAGCAGGAGATAGCAAGGGCCTGACTTGGGACATGGAGTGCTAGTGACGGAAGTGGACAGACCCGAAGCCTGAGATTACTGATTTTCCAGCTTTCGTAGGGGTGGCGTCATCCAGCTCGTCAGGAGGCCAGAGCCCTATAGCAGAGACGAGCCGCGGTTTTCCTCACCCTGGCCTTCGTCTGGACCACGGGAGGGAAAAGCCAATTCATGTTGGAACGAGGGAGGAAGAGAAAGATAATTTTCTCCCTGTTCCTTCTGTCCAAAGCTGGTCCCTCAAGAGTGCATCGAGCTCCTCTCCCTAAAGCTCCAAGCCACGGAGCTTCACTCTGAGCAACTCGCTACAGCACAAAATAGCACCCCCCCCCCCTCGATCTCCTGCCTCTGCTGCTGAGGCAGCAAGTTGTCTAAAAGCCCCAGGTTTTCCCACAATGGCTCCCGAGGCAGTGCTTGTGGGATATGAGATGGGGTCGGCAGGCAGAGGTGACAGGGGCACCAAGGCACAGGGAGCAGGTTCCAGTGCTGGCTGCACATCAGTCTGGAGATGCCCTGCCCTCTGATGCAGGGACTCCACCCACAGGCCATCCCCCTGGCCAGCACCTGCACCGTGCCATTGGTTATGCGTCAGCGCCACCCTGAAGCTGCAGCCAAGCAAAGCTCCTGCTCAAAGCCTCGGTCACTATTCTCCTAGAGCTTAGTGTGACTTCTAGAACCGTCTTTGTCCTACCCGTAGTCTTCAACTCCATGCAGTCGATTTCGTTAGTGTCAGCTGTCCCTTCAGCAGCGCGCTGCCCCGGCAAGGCCACACACAGGAGGCCAACGCAGGGCTGTAATAGCTGCACTTGCTCCTTTTGCTGGAGAATGGTTTCCTCTTGAGGTAGGAATGCAGTTGGGCCCAGCCTTGGCTAACACTCAACATCTTGCAGCTCAATCTCCTCAGTGGTGCTTTCTGCAAAGCAAGGGACAAGTCAGCGAGTGGAAAACCAGCCACACGGCGCTTTCTTAGTGAGAACGAGATAACTCGCGCCACCCCCAGCCTCAAAACCACGCGTGGATTGCCACAGTGCCGGGGGGGGGGGGGGGGGGGGGGGGGGGGGGGGGGGGGGGGGTTTACCTTTGAGTTTGTGTCTTCTCTTCCTCTGGAATTTATACGCACACTTATTACAAACCCACAAGAGGCTGATTAATACTGCGGCCACGGCAGTGAGAAAAGCAAGAAAGACAGCGACAAGGTGCAGGTCTTCGTAGAGGATCTCTACGGGGTGGGGGTGAGGAGAAGGGGAAGACGGAGACAATGTCGCTTTTAATATGGCGCGGGGTTGGCCTCCCGCACGCTCACAGCTGAGGGAGGTGCCCACCGGGGACGAGGACCGCCTTACCGGAGACGTGCAGCACGATGGTGCCGAACTGGCTGCTCCCAGGGCGCTCGGTCACGGTGACCACGTAGTAGCCAGAGTCCCTCACGCCCACGCTGAAGAGCTGGATGGAGCCGTTGTCGAAGGTGCACACTCTGTCCTGGTGGCTCTGGGAAATGTTGGCCTGCGTCCCCGGCTTCCACTCCACGATCTTCTGCATGCCCCAGTTGGACGTGTATGTCCATTCGATGGTGGGCACGCCGTGACAGGAGTATTCCACCGAGAACAGGATGTCTTGTTCCACAGTGGCATTGATGGTGGGCTGGGGAATGTACAGCGACACGCCCTGACCTGCAGGATGACGGGCTAGGTGTCGGGCCCACTCACACGAATGTATATGGACGCAAACTTACACAAGTCATGAATGTGTTTCGCAAGGATGTACTGGGTGCCTGCTACAGGCCAGGCACTGTTCCAGGCTCTAATGCTGAAGCCACAGTGCTGAACAAGACACTGGGCTCCCTGGAGATTATGTTCTATAAGGGAGACATACAGGGGGTAAATAAGCAAACGAGATAATTTTAGATAATGAGAAATGCTTAAGAGATAGCTGGCCGGGCGTGGTGGCTCACGCCTGTAATCCTAGCACTCTGGGAGGCCAAGGCGGGCGGATCGCTCAAGGTCAGGAGTTAGAAACCAGTCTGGGCAAGAGCGAGACCCCGTCTCTACTGTAAGTAGAAATTAATTGGCCAACTAATATATATAGAAAAAATTAGCCAGGCATAGTGGTGCATGCCTGTAGTCCCAGCTACTCGGGAGGCTGAGGCAGGAGGATCGCTTGAGCCCAGGAGTTGGAGGTTGCTGTGAGCTAGGCTGACCCCACGGCACTCACTCTAGCCTGGGCAACAGAGTGAGACTCTGTCTCAAAAAAAAAAAATATATATATATATATTAAAAAATATTAAGAAAAAAAAAGAGATAGCAGAATAGCGTAACAGTGACTGGTGGGGGTGGAGGTGGTCGTACACAACGTTAGATAGGATGGCTAGGGAAGACCTCACAGAGGAAATGCATTTGAAGTGAGACCCAAAGCACAAGGAGGAGGAGGAGGTCGGGGAGGAGGAGGCACCGCTTGAAGACATGGGAAAAACATTTCAGGCAAAAGGAACAACAAATGCGAAACCTACATGGCAAGAATGAGCAAGTGGGTATCTGAGCGACAGAAAGGCGGCCAATGTGCTGGGATGCCATGAGCAATGCGGACATTTAACAGATGAGGCTGGAGAGCTGGCTGGGAGCCAAGTCATGATGTCAGGTAGTCAGGGGGGTGGGAAGCCATAGGAGGGCTCAGGCAGGAGGGTGATATTCCCCACTAAGCTGAGAATGTCTGCCATGGGGAATGTACTGAGGGTAAGGGGGTGCTATGGGTTGAATGTGTTCCCCAAAGTTCATGTGCTGGAAACTTAATCCCCAATGCAGCAATGCTGAGAGGCGGGCCCTTTAAGAGGTGATTAGGATAATGCCGTTATTGCAGGAGTGTGTTCTTGATAAAAAGGATGACTTCCCCTTCCCTCTCTTGAGCTCGTGCGCTTTTGCCCTGATGCCATGGGATGATGCAAGAGGAAGGCCCTCACCAGATAAGTCCTCTCGATCTTGGACTTCCCAGCTCTAGAACCTGAGCCAAATAGATCTCTGTTCATTATAAATCACCCAGTCTCAGGTATTCCATCATAGTACAAAATGGGGGGCAAAAGCGGAAACAGGGCCAAGTGCGGTGGCTCATGCCTGTAATCCCAGCATCTTGGGAGGCCCAGGTGGGAGGATCGCCTGGGGCCAGGAGTTTGAGACCAGCCTGAGCAACACAGTGAGACCCCGTCTCTACCAAAAATAGAAAAATTAGCTGGGCGTGGTGGCACACACCTGTAGTCCCAGCTACTAGGGAGTCTGAGACAAGAGGATTGCTTGAGCCCAGGAGTTTGAGGTTGCTGTGAGCTATGAAGACACTACTGCACTCTAGGCAGAGCAAGACCCTGTCTCGAAAAAAAAAAAAAAAGTCAGATTTGGGATATGCATTTGGGAGTAGGGAGGACAGAACATGCTGATGTGGGGGCAGGTGAGGCAAAGAGGCATAGAGGTTTCTGCTGAGTATGTGTATGTGGATGAATAGTAGTGCCACTGGCTGAGATTATAAATACATGTGCTTACACATGTCCTCAGTGGGTCCCATGTGCCAAGCCCGCTGCTACCTGCTTTGCGTTCATCATCTCAGGAAAGCCTCACACGACCCGTTGCCATTCTAGCAAAGACTTTCATGGAACTACCCCAAGCTCAGCAGGACTAAATAGCTTGTCCAAGTTCACTCTGCAGGGCTGAGATTCACACAAGGGCTGCTGACTCTAAAGCTTACACCTTTAACCTCCATGCTCAAATCAAAGGTCAGCGGTTGGCAGTGGAGGGCACAGGATGTGACAAATGCCTCCCACGCAGAGAGGGGTGGTCAAGGCTGGCCTGAGGCTGGAGAAAGAATAGGGCAGGATTTCAGCTTGGAGCCCACACCCTGGTTTCCGACTCTACTTCCTATCTAGCTGCTTCACTCTTTGGGTGCCCAGTTGCCCTGGGTCCCCTGCTGGGCTGGTCCGGTTAGCCACACTAGTCCCTTTTCCAGGCCTTTCTCATTGTCCTCTCCCACCCCACCTGTGTCTCTCTCCTAAGACCTGGCTAGGTGACTGGAGATGATCCAGTAAATTTCATGCTGAAAAAATTGGGAGTCATAATGGTTTTCAAGAGTTACAGCTCTTAAGTAACAAATGTTTTCTCTTCAAACTTTGTATTTTTAAAAATGTTAAAAGTTGAAAGTCATGTATATTTTGCCATATTTTTTTCTCTATATATATATATAAATTGTAAGTAAAAAATGTAAAAAAATTTGCTGAACCATTTGAAAGTATGTTGCAGACATCGTGATACTTCACCTAAGAACAAGCCATTCTCCCACATATCCACAACATGATAAATACATCCAAGAAATTTCACATCGGTATAATATTTTCTAATATATGATATATATTAAAATTTCTCTAACTGTCCTCAAAATGATTTTTCTGCCCGTTTTTCTATTTCAATGCAGAATCTAATCAAGGATTGTGGATTGCTCACTGAATTCAGTTATTATGTCTTATTAATCTCCTTTAATTTAGTAAAATTTTCCCATCTTTTTTTGTGTGGCTTTCATGACATTAACATTTTATAGAGTCCAGGTCAGGTGTCCTATAGAATTCCCCACAGTCTGATTCTTTTGGAAGGAAGGTAAAAACACTGCAAAGGTGCTATTTTCATGCTCATCACTCCAGGAGGCAAATAATGTGGGTTTGCCTCATTGTTGGGAAAGCTAAGTTTAATCACTTGGGTGATATCTGACAAATCTCTATTTTTTAGCAATAGTACCTTTTCCCTTGTCATTGGTACACCATCTGTAAGGTGATAGAGACCATGTGACCACCATGTCACCCAGCAACTATGCATACATAGATCTTAGCATCCACCAATGACCCTTGCCTATGCCAGCTATTTCATAGGTGGATGCAAAATAACAATTTTTCAATTTTATCATCCCTCCTAAACTTAACTACTGGCTAGCATTCTTCTGTAAAGAAAACCTCTTTCTCTGTGCACCTCCCCACTCTTTTTTTTTTTTTGAATGTCTCTATAGACTCATGGAATCTTTATTTAAGATGCCAAACTCCGTTATGATCATCATAATTTTTCCTGCTGGGTTGTCTTATATTTGGCCAGTGGGAGCCTCTTTAGGCCATTTGTGAGTTCTTTGAACGGTCTTCACTGGTTTTTAAGCATTTCCTTGAATGGATTGCATTTTAACAAGAGCCCTCATGTTTTAAAGCAAAGATTGAGAAACTTGGGATTGGGGAAGATTGGTGAGATCATCTTGAACAGGTGGTCTTTTTGCATTCTGTGCTCATATCACATGGGGTGGCCATTAGTTCCATTCATGGGCCACCTTTGGGGATAGAAGCCCAGGACGAAGAGTCCTGGTCTGATATTATACACCCATGGGAGCTTGATAACAAAAAATCAGACTCTCCGAGGTGAAAGGCACCTTACTGGCCAACACCCAACTGGGTGGTGTGGGAATTGAAAGAGCTCACCATTCAACCTGTTTGACCTCTTCCTTATAGTGATAGAGAGCTCTCTTACTCATAGGGCAATTTCCCATTTGGGGAAGCTGTATTTAGAAAGCTCCCTTTTATTTCAATCTGAACTCTGCCCCCTTTGCAGCAATGCAGACTACAGATGTTCTCTCCCAGTATGTTGGAGCGCTTCAGATATCCAAGGATTGTTCTCATGGCTCCCTGTACCACTCCTTCTCATTCAAACCCTCAATGTGTGACACAGTTATTCTTTAACACAGAACAAAGTTCAGAGTTTAATGTTCCTGGATTAAAGAAGAACACAGAGGACAAATTCCAGGCCAGCCCTAGGAGGGCAGGAATCATGTATTTTCTTCACCCCTGGTCCCCTGCACAATGCCTGGCATATAGTGGTTGGTCAATAAATGTTTACTGAGTAAATGAATAAGTGAATGACCAAATATTTATACCAAGAGGAAGCATGAGCCATTTCCTAATAGGAAGGTTGCTGCTCTGGTGGTTTGAAAAATTAGGTACATCTAAAAGCTGGCACACATATAGGGAAGAGAGCTATCATTAATTAAGGCTTATGTGCCAGTTACTATATTATGTACTTCACAGTCATTATCTCTTTTGCTTTTTACATGACAGTACCATGCCCACATAGCTAGTAAATAAAGGTAGGATTCAATGCAGTCTGATTTCAAATCCTGCATCTCTACTTTGTGCCTATCTACCTATCATCTATTTGTCTATGTTTCCTGATTTTTTTTTTCACAATATTTGTTAATTGTTTATTTATAAAGAGAAACTATTCCTCAGCCTGCATTTTCATAGCTCAGGAACACAAGTCAGTGGCAAACTTCTATGTAAATCAACCCAAAGAAATTCTTTTATATTCCAGAATCACTTTGCACTCTGAAAGATGAATGATTATCACAATTAAATTAACACATCCGTCACCACCCATGCTGAACATTAGATCACCAGAATTTGTTCGTCTTATAACTGATAGTTTGGACTCTTTGGCCAACACCTCCCCCTTTCTCCCAACCCCCAGCCCCTGGCAACCACCATACTACTGTTTCTATGAAGTTGATCTTTATAGGTTTCACATATAAGAGAAATCATGCAGTATCCGTCTTCCTGTGTCAGGCTTATTTCATTTAGCATAATATCCTCCAGGTTCATCCATATTGTCACAAATGGCAAGATTTCCTTCTGTTTACAGCTGAATAATATCCATATATATATTTAATCCACTCATCTGTCAGTGGACATTAAGGTAGTTTCTATGTCTTGGCTATTGTGAATATGCTGCAATGAAAATAAGGGTGCAGATATCTCTTTGATACACTGATTTCAATTCCTTTGGATATATACCCAGTAGGATTGCTGGATTGTATGATAATTCTAATTTTAATTTTTTGAGGAATCTTCATATTGTTTTTCATAATAGCTGTATCAATTTAAATTCCCACCAACAGGGTGCAAGGGTTTCCTTTTTTCCACATCCTTGCCAACATTTTGTTTTTATTTGAGATAGACTCTTGCTCTGTTGCCCAGGCTAGAGTACCGTGGTGTCAGCCTAGCTCACAGCAACCTCAAACTCCTGGGCTCTAGTGATCCTCCTGCATCAGCCTCCTGAGTAGCTGGGACTACAGGCATGCACCACCATTCCCAGCTAATTTTTTCTATTTTTAGTAGAGACAGGGTCTCACTCTTGCTCAGGCTAGTCTCAAACTCCTGACCTCAAGCTATCCTTCCTGCCTAGGCCTCTGAGTGCTAGAATTACAGGTGTGAGCCACTGTGCCTGGCCCCCCACTTTTCTTTATAAATTACCTAGCCTCAGGTACTTCCTTTATAGCAATGCAAAACAGACTAACACAAATAATTTCTTGTACTTTTTTGTACTTCTGTAGTACCCATTGTAATGTCTCCTCTTTCATTTGTAATTTTGAGTCTTTTCTTTTTTTTTTTTTTAGTCTACTAAGGGTTTACCAATTTTATTTATCTTTTCAAAACACCAACTCAGTTTCACTGATTTTTTTCTATTGTTTTTCTAGCCTATTTCATTTATTTCTGATCTAATCTTTATTATTTCCTTTCTTCTGCTAACTTTGGGCTTAGTTTGTTCTTTTTCTAGTTCTTTGTAGAGTAAAATTAGGTTGCTTATTTGACATTTTTCTTTTTTCCTCATGTAGGCATTTATGGCTATAAACTTTCCTCTTAGAATTGCTTTTGTTGCACCCCATACAGTTTGGTATGTTGTGTTTCCATTTTTGTTTGTTTCAAGATATTTTTTAATTTCCCTTTTGATTTCTTCTTTGATCTATTGATTATTCAGGGGTGTGTTAATTTCCACGTATTTGAGAACTTTCCAATTTTCCTCTTGTTATTGATTTATATTTTCATATAATTGTGGTAGGAAAAGATACTTGATATGATTTAAATCTTCTTGAATTTGTTAAGATTTGAGAAAAACCTCCTCTTAATCAGGCATTTAACTAGGTTTTAGGAACAAAGAGTTTCTCCCCCTATCAATCTACCACATTTAATTAGGAATAAATGGTTTATAGCAAAAATGGAGAATTAACAGTTCCAAGGGTTTTAAGGCAAACTGCCTGGCAACTATTTAATTAAGAAGTTGAATGGAGGCTGGACGTGGTGGCTCACACCTGTAATCCTAGCACTCTGGGAGGCCAAGACAGGAGGACTGCTTGAGCTCAGGAGTTCAAGACCAGCCTGAGCAAGAGCGAGACCCCCGTCTCTACTATAAATAGAAAAAAATTAGCCAAACAACTAAAAATACAAAAAAATTAGCCAGGCATGGTGGTGCATGCCTGTAGTCCCAGCTATTCGGGAGGCTGAGGCAAAAGAATCGCTTGAGCCCAGGAGTTTGAGGTTGCTGTGAGCTAGGCTGATGCCACAGCACTCTAGCCCAGGCAATAGAGTGAGACTCTGTCTCAAAAAAAAAAAAAAAAAAAAAGAAGTTGAATGAATGAGTAACCACCTCTGAACCTCACACTAAAATCATTACAGAATAAGTCCATATTAACTTAGTGGCTAGGCCAATATTCAAACCTGGCTCCAATGTTCTACTCAGGGAGGCTGATTGAGTACCTCAGATCTCACTTACAAAATAGATGCCAGGAAGCCATTAATAAGAATGAGCTTTGCATGGGCAAGGAAAGATGTCTGTGATGTTACTCAGTTAAAATAAATTTATATGCCAGGTGTGGTGGCTCACACCTGTAATCCTAGCACTCTGGGAGGCTGAGGTGGGAGGATCGCTCAAGGTCAGGAGTTCTAGACCAGCCTAAGCAAGAGCGAGACCCTGTCTCTACTAAAAATAGAAAAAATTAGCTGAGTGTCATGCCATGCAGCTGTAGTCCCAGCTACTTGGGAAGCTGAGGCAGGAGGACTTCTTGAGCCCAGGAGTTTGAGGTTGCTGTGAGCCATGACGATGCCACTACACTCTAGTCCGGTTGACAAAGTGAGACTCTGTCTAAATAAATAAATAATGTATAAAACAGCATAATATGATCTTATTTATATTTGTGTAAATATGTGCTAGTACATACATATTATATATGGAAAAATGTTGGAGAAGTATGTACTAAACTGTTAATAGGGATTACCCCTATTAACTCTTGGATAGCAAGAGAATTTTATTTTCCAAGTTATACATTTATATAGTTTTGAATTTTTCAGTTATTTATTGAATAGATAATAAAAAATGCATTTGAAAAATCTTTTTAAATGCCCCTGATTAGACCAGCAATCTGGCCAGCAAAGTTTAATGTTTAAAAGTTTACCTTTGCATCTTCATTATTGATCTGTGTGAAAACAGAGAGGAACTAAATTTTTAGCCATCTACCAGATAGATGGGGATAGATAAAGATATCCTCCCTTAAAGAACAGGCCACATAACTGAACATTTTAGCAGGATAGAAGTCACTGGAACCTAAACCAAAGGGCTTCCTGAAAGCCTAATGTCCTGGAGCTGGTGAGACCTCCTGAGAGCTAATCAGAGAACTGTGGAGAGAAGATACTCCAAGCACTAGGCAGGTACAACTATTTACTGAGCAATGGGCTGGAATACAATACTCAGAACTGTTACTCCTTTTCTTACAAATAAATTACATAAATTGTGCCTTTTGGTTTTATAAAGTTGATTATTTAAGAGGAGGATATATTTCCTGAAATCACAACAAAGGTGCATCCAGATAATAGTTACAGTGGACAAGAATAACAACTAATGAGGAGGCAGATATACCGCAGACATGGTCTCCGAATTTAAGGAGTCACAGAGAGACATATTAATTAGGATAACTCATTTTCACCTAATTTAACTGGAAAACCACTTATCTAGCAAAAGTAATCATCAGATGCAGCTGAGAAGTAGAAAATAAGCAATATTGTCATTGTCATCCTGATCAAGCCTTTAAGCAGCTAGTATTAAGTCACAAAGCCTAGGGTTTAGGAGTTGTTTGTTTTTGGTTTTGAGACAGGGTTTCATTCTGTTGCCCAGGCTGCAGTGCAGTGGTATGATCATAGCTCACTGCAGCCTTGAACTCCTGGGCTCAAGCCATCCTCCCCTCTCATTTCCAAAAGCGCTGGGATTACAGGTGTGAGCCACCACAACTGGCCAGGTGCGGGAGCCTTAATTCAGAAAACCATTGGAGTGGGGGTGGTGTAGGGATGAATCACATTACAAAAGAATTATTTCAAGTGGTAGTGTGGTGTAGCAGAGACACCTGATGTGGGACCTCCTTGCTGAGAGATCTGGAGGAAGTCCTTAGTTTAGGAGAGCCGAGGCTCTCCCAGGAACGAGGAGAGATGACACATGTAAGGCCCAGCAACAGGCCAGGCACTGAGCAAGGACACAGCACTCGGCACTTGTCCAGGAGCTACAGCCCCCATCTCACCCTCTCTGATCAGGTCTGTGTTACTGGCCTCACGGTGACTGATGAACTGTCCCAGTTTGCCCAAGACCAAGGGATTTCCCGGGGTTGCTAAAACAGGACAGTCAGGAGCAAACCAGGGTTGGTCACCCTATCTGAGACTCAACAAAGAAATGTCGAAGAGCAGAGAGAAAACGCCAAGATAAACAGCTGCTTATTTCTGAGGCACTCAAGGGGCTCAGCAGGGGAGAGGCAGAGGCAGGGAGCTCCGGTAAGCTGAGGGAGAAGCAAAGCCGTCTTCCCTTAACCCCCTGGCTCCCTAACACATACCCCAGGGGGCAGCATCCCACGTGCCCCCATTTGAGTGGGGACCTTCCGCTAGTCCCTGAGCCCAGCACCCAGCACTGCACTGCCATGGCTTCCTCAAACCGGCACTGGCTCATCGGGTGTGGCCTGGTGAAGATGTGATTACAGAGGAGCAAATAGAGGTTCTCTGAGGTTAGGCGATTTGCTCAATGTCACAGTAGGTGGCTCAGCAGAGATTCAAATCCTGGGTACTTTTCACTGACCTGATAATGAGCCCGGAAGTGTGCAGCAGTTGGGGAAGGGAGAAGATACTCATTCCGGCTGGGGCGTAAAGGATGAGATTTAAAAAGCGCGGGAAAGGAAGCGCGACCCCAGCCGAGATTACAGGGGCCCACCCAGGGAGGCACGAGGGATCTGCCAGACCCTCACGTTTGGGACCTGATGGGTAAGATGGGCAGGGTGGCCGTTGCAGGAGGAATCTGTCACAGAGACGGGGGCAGAGGCGAACAGGCTGGAGATTACCGGAAGGAGTTCACTCTCAGGCAGCGAGCACCCAAGGGTGTTCACATAGAGCTGTGATCTGAACTGGGCTTTGGGAAGGAAGGCCTGGCAGAATTCACAATCTTATCATTTACACACATCACATGGGCTGCTCTGGGCCCGCCACAGGTGCTTGCCCTTCCGCACAACCCAAAGCTAGAGCTAAACAACTGGGGACCGCTTGAGGCACTGGGTGCAGTGGTGCCCTATGTCGTCTGGCCGCCCTGGGCCTCTTGGGGCAGGGGAGCCAAAGTGCCCACACGCCGCAGGTCTGCCATAGACTGTGAACTCTTTGTCCTGTACAGAGTTCGCATCCTGTTCATCTCCAAACCCCAAGCGCCCGGCCTTGGGCCTGACACTTTGTAGGTGCTCAACATACACTGGTAAGAATGAACGAACGACGCGCACGCCCTGCCTGTCAAACTGTTGCCAACTGGGAGAGATCAGGGAGGGAGTATCGGTGTTGAGCTGGGGTCCACTGGACCCGGCAGAGGGAGGTACTGGCAGGACCTCTTTCCCAGCCCTGAGTGTACTGAGAGTTAAACAGCTAGGAGGAGCAATGGCACAGTTTTAAGCCACAACTAAAATTTCTATGTTACTGCCCAACTTGTGCCATTCTTGAAACAGGCCAGCCAGGAGTTTGGGAAACACAGCTTTGTGCAGGAGGCCAGCGCAGCACCCCCAGTAATGGCTTTCCTGCTTCGCTGCAAAGAATAGTACTGATGACCGACATCGATGTGATGACTGACAAACGATGTGCACCTGTTTACAGGACACCCAGCCCTTTTGCTAGCTCAGGTGGTAATTCCCCCTCAGTGCCTGACTGCTCAGAAACCAACACCCAGCTCATCCAGGAGGAGGCTCCCCTTTGATGGGAAGTCAGCCAGACCCAGCAACATGGACACACGCAGGTTTAGGTGGAGGCTGCCAGGCTGCTCCCCTTCACCAGGTTTCAGAATTTGCACCCAAATCAGAAAAATCACTGCAAAACTGCAAGAGTCACCATTTCTATGGGCAACACCTTTTGGGTACAAGATGTTATACACAACTATCACAAGCCAAGGCTGGGAAAGTTGAATGACTTGGCTGTTCTCAGATTGGCAAAGATGAAGTTTGATAACATTATGTTATCAGGAGTGTGTGGAAGTTACACTCAAACGTTACTGTGGTGATTGTAAATGGGCGTAACCTGCAGAGAGGTCGATATGACTAAATCTATAAAAATATTGAAATAGCACATAACTTTTTTTTTTTTTTGAGACAGAGTCTCACTCTGTTGCCCAGGCTAGAGTGCTATGGCATCAGCCTAGCTCACAGCAACCTCAGACTCCTGGGCTCAAGCAATCCTTCTGCCTCAGCCTCCTGAGTAGCTGGGACTACAGGCATGCGCCACCACGCCCAGCTAATATTTTTTTCTATATATTTTTAGTTGGCCAATTAATTTCTTTCTATTTTTTAGTAGAGACGGGGTCTTGCTCTTGCTCAGGCTGGTTTTGAACTCCTGACCTTGAGCGATCCTCCTGCCTCGGCCTCCCAGAGTGCTAGGATTACAGGCGTGAGCCACCGCAGCCAGCCTAGAACATAACTTTTGAGCCGGAAATGCCACTTTAAATAATTTATCTTACAGGTAATATAGGCACATAGATGCAAAAATGTACGTGTCAGTGTTGTCATGAAGCATACTGTGGTCAATTGTAATAGCAAAAGATTGGCAATATACCTACCTGTTCCCTGGTAAGGGACCAGTTAAATAAATTATCAATCAATATTCATGCTTTGGAATACTACAAACACATTCAACAGAATGAGGTAGATCTATATGTATTGATATTAAATGATCTCAAAAATAATGAAAAAAGCACAGGGCAGAACAGTGCGTTGAGAATGCGTACTTATATGCATATACACACATTCACACATACACAGATGAACACACAATTATCCGTATAAATGCATAGAACATCTCTGGAAGGTCACTCTAAAAACCAGGACCTGTGGTTGTCTTTGGGAAGGAGACTGGTTATCTGGAGTGGAAGGAAAGTTTAAATTTCACTCTATATCCTTTTGAACAGTTAAAATATTTTAGCAAGTTTGTGAATTAAAAATGAAAAAAACTGTGACCCTAAAACTAAACAAAAAAAAAAATGCAAAGACTGAGTTTGAGTCCCAGATTTTTCACATTTGGAAATGTTAGTTATTTACATTTACCCAATTGACAAAGTACTTCACAAGCATTATCTCAACTTCTGCAGGCAAGCAAGAGACTTGGACCAAGGGACTATGCATTTTATTTCCTGGGCACTTGCTTATTTGATCACTGCTTTTCAAATAAGGAAACTGAGGCTCAGAGACATAATAAATGTCCAAATTTTTGCTAAGTAAGAAATTAGAGCTGAGACTGGAACCCAAGTCTCTTTTCACTGTCCCACAGCTGCCTTTAATAATATAAGGCACTTTAGTATAGAGGTGGAGTTTTACAATGTCTTTTATATTTCCCTAAATAGCACATCACTCAGTGCTGATGAAGATTTGACAAGAAGCAAGAATCTAGGCCTCCACTGTCCAATACAGTGGCTGCTAGCCACATGTAGTTATTGAGTACGTGGAATTGGTTAATCTGGGCTAGGCTGCATGCAGTTGCTTACACATGTAACCCCAGTGCTTTGGGACGCTGAGGTGGGAGAATAGCTTGAGTCCAGATATTTGAAGCTACAGTGAGCTATGATTGTGCCACTGTACTCCAGCCTGGGTGACAGAGCAAGACTCTGTCTCTAAAAACAAACAAAAAAATTATATTTATTATTTTAACAATACAAGCTGATAGAGGAGAAAAGATTTTAAAAATTGGCTAGTCTAAATTGAAATGTGCTGTAAGTGTAAAATGCACACTAAATTTTGAAGACTTAGTACTTAGTATGTAACACAGGATGTAAAACATCTGATTAATAATTATTTTACATTTGTTACATGTTGAAATGATGTTTTAGATATATTAGATTGAATAAAATATATTTTTTAAAGTTAATTTCACCTGTTTCTTTTTACATTTTTAATGTGACCACTAAAACATTTAAACATACATATGTGGCTCACATGTGTGCCTTGCATTATATTTCTATTGAACAATGTTGGTTTAGACTATCATTTCTCCAACCTCTTGTGGAAAAAAAAATCCTGTTCCCTGGAGGTTGTTCCACTCTTTCCCCCTCTCAACAATGTGAGCTCTCTGTCCCCATCTTTCCTCTCCATTCCTTAAGCACGCTGACACCTTTTACTACAAGTTACAGAATCATTCCGTGCACCTCCAGCACCCCCATGGACAGTCCATCCCGCAACCTCATCTATAGGAACATCCCCTTCCACCTCAGCCTCCAGGAAAGCAACATGTTCTGACCACAACCTTCTCTCCTTCCTGCTTAGCATTCAACTCTTTTCCTTCCTTCCTTCCTTCCTTCCTTCCTTCCTTCCTTCCTTCCTTCCTTCCTTCCTTCCTTCCTTCCTTCCTTCCTTCCTTCCTTCCTTCCTTCCTTCCTTCCTTCCTTCCTTCCTTCCTTCCTCTCTCTCTTTCTCTCTTTCTTTTAACAGAGTCTTGCCCTGTCACCTGGGCTAGAGTGCCGTGGCATCCATCAGCCTAACTCGAAGCAACCTCCAACTCTTGGGCTCAAGCGATTCTCCTGCCTCAGTCTCCCGAGTAGCTGGGACTACAGGCATGTGCTACCATGCCCGGCTAATTTTTCTATTTTTAGTAGAGATGGGGTCTCACTCTTGCTCAGGCTGGTCTCAAACTCCTGACCTCAAGCAATCCTCTCACCTCAGGCTTCCAGAGTGCTAGGATTATAGGCGTGAGCCACTGGGCCCTGTCCAACCCCTCCTCTTGGCCTCAGCAGTCCTCTCACTCTGACTCCCTCTACTTCTCTCCGTCCAGCCTCCTCACTGCCCTCCCTACCCAGTCTCGCTTCCACGGCCCGCCTTATGCACTCCTGCCAGTTCTCTAAACGCCAGACTGTCTGCTCATCATATCTACCTGGCAAGTCCCCAGCCCTGCATCAACAGCCAAGTGCAAATGCACTTTCTCTCTGCCCAAATCTGAGTGGCCAGCCCTGCAGGAGGATGTCCCACCACAGACATTCTTCAGAACAATAAAGCACGTTGTTTCTAGTGTAGATCCAAGATCACCAAATTCAAGAGGGCCTCCATACTGCCAGACAATCTTACTATGTTTTTCACATAAATTCTTTCTTCTTCCCAGTTATGATGACAACCTCTCTCCAATCTCTTTGGACCTTTAAATTCCTTCGCATTCTCAGCAGAGGACCTCTTCCTCCTGGGACACTGCTGACCGCTCTCCCCTGCCTGAGTTGTTTGTGGCTCTGGCCCATCACGCTCCCCAGGTGTTCTTCCCGCCTCTCTGGCTGTTCCTTCTCAATCTCTTTCAAAGGCTCATCCCCTTGGCTATGGTTTGAATGCCTGTCCCCTCTGAAACTCATGTCGAAACTTAATCCCCAATGTAACAGTATTAAGAGGTGTGGCCTTGCAGAGGTGATTGGGTTACAAGGGCTCTGGCCTCAGGAATGAATTAATCAATTCACGGATTAATGGATTAGTGGGTCCACAGATTACTGGGTTATCCTGGGGGTGGGTCTGTTACAAAAGCCAGTTTGGCTCTCAGTGAGCCTCTTCACCAGATGATGGCCTGTGTTGACACAACTTGGCATTCTACAGAGAGTAAGCACCAGCAAAAGGGCCTTCCGGATGTGGCCTTTCAACCTTGGATTTCTCAGCCTCCAGAACTGTAAAAATAAACTTTTCTTTATAAATTACCCAATCCATGGTATTCAGTTTTAGCAACAGAAAACATACTAAGATACCCTTTGATCTGCCACTGAATGATGGAGTTCCTTGAGGCTTGGTGCTAGGCCCTCTCCTGTACTCTGTATTCTCTCTCTAGCCAATCCCATCCATGCAAACAGCTCTTAGTCCAGTTACTTCCAAATTCATATCACCGACCTACACTGCACCTGAGTGTCAGACTCGTAAATCCAGCTGTCTGCTTTACCTCTGCACTTGAGAGTTGACAGGCACTTCAAAATCAGTATCTTTAAGGATAAAGTAAATGCATGCACAATTGTGTCTATTTCCCTTAGCTATCAGGGAAGATACCGAGGAAACTGGTAACTAATTGGCTCCGGAGGGTAAGGGGAAGAGCTAGGTGGCTGGAGGACAAGAGTGGGAGGGAGACTTTTTTTTTTTTTTGAGACAGAGTCTCACTTTATTGCCCAGGCTAGAGTGAGTGCCGTGGCATCAGCCTAGCTCACAGCAACCTCAAACTCCTGGGCTCAAGCAATCCTGCTGCCTCAGCCTCCCAAGTAGCTGGGACTACAGGCGTGTGCCACCATGCCTGGCCAATTTTTTCTATATATATTAGTTGGCCAATTAATTTCTTTCTATTTATAGTAGAGATGGGGTCTCGCTCTTGCTCAGGCTGGTCTCGAACTCCTGAGCTCAAACGATCCGCCCACCTGGGCCTCCCAGAGAGCTAGGATTACAGGCGTGAGCCACCGCGCCCGGCCTGACTTTTAAGTACACATTTAATTTTGGACTGTGTGCACACTACCTGTTCAAACAAAAGCAAAATTGAAAAGAATTTAATCCACTTAAAACAAATGTATAATTTCCCCTCTATATTTGGTCTTCCGGTGTCTCTAACCTCAGTGAAAGGCTCTCAGAGCCAGTCAGCTTGACAAGACACCATCATGACACTTCTTCCTTCCTCACCCTCCACATCCCATCTGTCAATCTGTCCTACAACATAACTTGAATCTGACCTGTGTGCTTTCCTTCCTCCACCATCACCCTAGTCCGAGCCACCACTTCATGTATGGTGACAACGGTCTCCTAATTTGCCTCACTGTGCCTGCTCACGCCCCCTGTAACTTATTGTCTATACAGTATCCCGAGCGATAGTTTCTTTTTTTAAATTTATTTTTATTATTATTTTTTCTTTTTTTAGGTTGTAAGTGGAAGTGATAGTTTCAAAACTTAATAGTATCTTGTCACCTTCCTGCTTGAAACTCTTGCGTAACTCCCCATTGCTCTAGGGATAAAGTCAAAACTCCTTCAAGGCTTGACTGGCCAAGCGTGGTCTGGTCCTGCCTGCCACTTAGGCCTCAGTGTCCTCAGCACACCTCGTACCCTGGGCTCCCAGCACACTGCCCTTTCTTCGGCCTCTTGGATTCATCACGTTTTCCCCCACCACAGGGACTTTGCACATGCTGCTCCCTCTGCCCTTGTTTGCCTGTTAACCATTCATTCTTCAGACCACAACCATCACCTCTTCTGGGAAGCCTCTCCCAACCCCAAGCTGGGTCAGGTCTCGCCTTACATGTTTTCATAGCACCTTTCCATCATA
Organism: Mirza zaza; assembly: GCA_008750895.1. Lineage (NCBI taxonomy): Eukaryota > Metazoa > Chordata > Mammalia > Primates > Cheirogaleidae > Mirza > Mirza zaza. The sequence continues at coordinate 82,023 of VSMD01044026.1, forward strand.
GTAACTACCACCATTTGTCAGTATACACTTGTGTATTTAACACCGGTTCCCCTTTAAATTATAAGTTCCATGAAGGCAAGAGCTTCCTATTGGGTCCCTGTTACAGCCCCAGAACCCTACAGAGTGCCTGGCACATGGATGGAAATCCCAAGCAGTGACTTCCCCTTATAGGATTACACATCTGATCTGTGGACCAGCCTGTGGTGCAGTACTTCTTATCTTGAACACCCAATCATAGCCAGAATGAGGGCCAGTGGGTAAAGATTAAACAAAGACAGGTTCTTGGGAGCAGAATTGAAGTAGTGTCTGCAGAATGGATACATTCACAGACTCGGGATTCAGACGGACTTGTGTCCAAAATTTAGCTCTGCTAGAAACAACTGACCTGGAGTAAATCACTTAATTTCTCTCAGCCTCTGTAAATTACTGACCTGGAGTAAATCACTCAGTAAATCTCTCAGCCTCAGTAAATTACTGACCTGGAGTAAATCATTTAATTTCTCTCAGCCTCTGTTACAGAACCTATGAAATAAAGGTAGTATTATATAATAATGCTGTGCCGACCTCCTGCAGCAAAGTTTAAATGAGACAATACATGCAAAGACCTTATCATAGTTTCTAACACTTGGTGATCGCTCAATAGATACTAGCTGCGATCAATAGATGAGAATTCTTTGAGGATGCACAGAGCTCCTTATTAAGGTAGTGAGCTCCTTATCCCTAGGAGGGCAGGAGTACAAGCTGGAGTTGTACCAGGGATTGATGCAGTAGATCTGAGACTGGGGGCTGGGATGTTGGGTAGAGAAGGCAGGTTCTTCCATCTACATTATACAGTAGGCAAAGAACTGGGATGAACATTTGTAAATCCACGATTCTTTTCTGGAAGCGTGGCAAGAGATTGGGTGACCTGAAGTTCCTCTCTGTGGAACTCCTTCCAGAATCTTTCTAGCACACCTTTTCTAGGCACAAAGAAGAGCCACCCCCACTGGAAGGCTGGACTGTTTCTGGAAAGGCTGCGAGCTATGGAAAAGTCACTGCAGTGATTCTAATCAGATGCCAAGGAAGTCAGGCATGCTGGTGGCGACTGCCTCACCCTGTACAATACTGTGTGTGTGGGGGGGGGGGGACTGGAGGGGTTTGCCTTCTGCAAAGCTGGGCTGCAAGACTCAGGGCCAGGCCTGGGCCAGTGGCCGGCCTAGGGGACTGGAGGGTGGGGTCAGTAAACGTGTGTTGAACAGGAAGACAAGGGAAGGATGAGGTGGTGCGATCTCCTAATTCTTTTGGAGGGACTTTATGGGATGCCTGAAAGCACTTGGAAGAGGGTTATAGAGTGATCACAAGATAATTCAGGTCTACACATGAGTTAGAGTACCACGGGTTAGAGTAAATGCTCCTCCAAAGAAACTAACAGGCCAATTCCTGTCCATCCTTTAAGTTTTTGTTTAAACATCACTTCCTCCAGGAAGCCTTCCCCAATTCCTCAGCACAGGTTAGGGGCCCTAGTTCTGTGTTCCCACTGTTCCCTGTTCCTCTGTAGAAACACACTTATGCCACTCTGTTGCCTCCTGATGAACAGTTCACCCTCCTACATCAACTGCCAGCTGTGTGAACATAAGGACTGGCCCATCTTGTTCTCCACTGAATCTCCAGGGCCTAGCACAGTGCCTGGCCCTGTGGGCTTCCCATAAACGCCTGCCGAATGAACGAATGTCTTTAGGCAAGCCCCTCAGCCTCTCTGAGCCGCAGTTTCTGCACCTATTAAATGAGACTCATGGTGCCTCTTTGCAGGACTTCTGTGAAGATGAATCAAAAGCAGCTGTTACAGCTCCTAGCATGAAGTAAGTACTTAGCAAACAATCACAGCTATTACTGTCTTGTAATTGTTATTAACAGTTATAAAAAAACTCAGAAGATACTGGCTTTTCTTCCCCTCGGTTGGCTGGAGGCTATTATTAGTGATCTTTCCAAGCCACACATCTGGCTGTGTCTTCCCTGGCTCTGAAAGATCTCAGTAATGTGGTTCCAGTTTTCTTTCCCATCCCCCTCTCCCAGGCCCAGGTGTACCGAGCTGTGGACCACTTCCCCCTGGGCCTTTTCCACTCACCCTCAGCTCAGATCGCCCCTCCCCTTCTTAGGTTCCCGCTTATGCTTCCACTCTCCTCTGCCAGCCCTGCTAGGCACCCACAGCCCAGTCGCAGCCTGCCTTGCGCTGGAGTTACATGAGTGACTGCCGTCTCCCCTGTTAGAAGAGACACTGGGCACCCCATTGTGCTTAGGCCTGAACCACCAGCACGCAAATTATGTGACATTAGGGATGACTCCTTCACACAGGGGCTGCCAAAGCGGCTGTCTACCTGACATACAGGAGCAAGTTCTGGTTCAAGAATCCCTGAAATCCTATCCCAAAGTACGGAGAAGGCCCGGCGGATGGGGAGACGGGAGGGGAGTCCTGGTGTTCTGCTCTAGGCATTGGCATCCCAAAGGAATGTGATCTGGCCCCACAGCGAGCCGGGGTGAGGATCACCTGTTAGTACAGAAGGACAGTCAGTTAGAGGAGCTTCACGTCAGGGTCCCTTGCCAGTGCCTGGTGCCGAGGGACCCAAGTGTCCCTCCTCCTCTGGCAATAGTGAAGGATCTATCAGAAAAATTATTCCAGCACCTTCCCCCAAGACCTTCCCAAGCTCCATTCCCTTAACTGTCAGGCAACTCATTAGATTGAATACAAGGAAACAGACAGGAGCTGAAAAATCTGGTTTAACTAAAGAATGATCACCTCTTCTACTGGCCTCCGATGAGAGAAGCTGCGAGAAGCTGCGAGCGCTCACATACCCCCCTGCTAAGAACCTTCTGTCTCCCTGCTCACCTGACTACCTCCTACTTGACCATCAAGGCTTCTTCCTCCCTACTCCAACCCGAGGTAACTGCTTTTCTCAGTGCCCCAGGGCATCTGACATCAAGGCACAGGTTCAGGATCTGACTTCCCCTCCAGGCTACTCAATCCCCCAGTGCAGGGACCTGCTGTAGGCCCCAGCTCCTGGCACGCTGTCCCAAGCATCATAGATGTTTAGGAACTGTTTCTTGAACCGAACCAAACTTCACAGCAAAGCAGCCCTATCTCCTGCCCTAAGCCTGGTGGGAAAGTCTTTACAGGTTTGTCGGGATAAAACCACAAATCAGACATAGGCGAGACTCTACAACACAATGGGGGGTGTTCTGAGAACAGGAGGTGGGAGACGTGCCCGACAAGCGGTGTCCATAGGGCCAGACTAAAGGAGGGGACCTGGAGATGGTCTAGGCCAGTAGCCCATTGCCTGGCCACATACTGGAACCACCGAGGAGTTTAAAAGCAAAACAACACAGTGCCAGGGTCTTGACCTCAGAAATACTGATTTCATTGGTGCGGGCCTCTGTCAGTCTTCTAAGCTCCCCAGATGGTTCTAACATGCAGCCTTGGCTGAGAACCACTAAGCTCACCCACTCTCTGCCCTGTGCACTCAGAGAAAGCTGACCTCACTTTCAGGGGTTATGGGCAGTGCAGGGACTGCAGCTGGTGCTTCGGGCCCTTCCCCTCTGCCTGCTGGGGGTTCTCTGCAGCGGGGCTCCTCTCTGGGGCCAGCATGGCCCAGGCTGAGCTGCCCCCCGGGTTGCACCTCAGCAGGGGGAAAGGCCTGTGTGCTTCCTTGACCAAGGAATGTCCTGTCCTCCCTTTACTGCCCAGTGCGTGGGTTCCTCTTTGCCCACAGGGCTGACTGGTGCTTTCCCAGCCCAGCAAACAGGAACGAGTCATTTTCCAACTTCGAATTTGCCAATCCCCCTCCCTCCCTCACACTCTCATTCCCACTGGATAAGTATGTCCTTTCCTGACTGTTTTTTCAGGGAAAACCCCGGTACAGGGAGAGCAGCATGCTGAGTGCACAAGCTATGGGGCTCCAGGGTCAGGGGGGTCTCTGTGCGGGGCACTGGCTAAGTTCCAGCAGGTGCATGCCAGCGCAACACCCACTCCCTCTCCTCTTGCCAAGCCCCCAAAGGAATTGTGTACCTATTCTTTTTTTGTGACAGAGTCTCACTCTGTTGCCTGGGCTAGGGTGCCATGGCATCAGCCTAGCTCACAGCAACCTCAAACTCCTGGGCTCAAGCAATCCTCCTGCCTCAGCCTCCCGAGTAGCTGGGACTATAGGCATGGGCCACCATGCCCAGCTAAATTTTTCTATATATTTTTAGTTGTCCAGCTAATTTGTTTTCTATTTTCAGTAGAGACGGGGTCTCACTCTTGCTCAGGCTTGTCTTGAACTCCTGACCTTGAGTGATCCTCCCGTCTCGGTCTCTCAGAGTGCTAGGATTACAGGTGTGAGCCACCATGCCCGGTCTGTGTAATATATTTTGTGAGCACCTGCTGTGTGCCTGCAGTGCTCTTTTCCAGTCTGTCCTGCTGAATACACTTGCTCAGTCTTTCGAGATGACCCAACCTTACCTTCTCTAGGAAGCTTTTTCTGACTCCCCAGGCTTCCCCAGTGACTGGCAGAAGCAACACACAATCTCTCTGGAAGGACTCAACTTCAGTCCAGGCCAACAGAGATTGCAGCAAAGCTACTGGTTTGTGACATGCATCCTGACTGTACATATATTAAAATGTTTTAAAAGGGGGAAAAAAAGGAGTCTGACAGTGGATGAAGAATATAGCTGTCCTTAGGACCTGGGGATCACGGAGCACAGAGGGTCTCCTGGCCCCAGCCCCCTTTCCAGACCAACAAGGAGTATACTCAGGAAGGCCCTTTGAAATCAGGAACGAAGAAATTTCTGGTTGACTCCACCCTTCCCTCCACTGCTTCCATTTAGTCCTCTGGGTATTGTTTGAGTACTAACCCAGTGGGGAGGTGTGTGTCCAGTGGTCTCTGTCCCTGTGCATATCACTAGCACTCCACACATCACCCTGTGTTAGGGGGTCTGTCTCTCCCCTGAGTGAGGGCTAAAAACTAAAAGCTTAAATGTCCATCAAAGGGTGTGGCTAAGTAAAATGTATGTTTTTTTTTTTGAGTAGGAGATTTCCTCTGTAAAAGGTATGTTTATATGATGACATATGTAAGCCGTTGAAAGGAATGCATTGCCTTATCAACATAGAGGGAGCTTAAAAAATGGTGTAAAAATAAGTTGCTGAATAACAAGTACAGCATGATTGCCTTTTTTAAAAAGTATACTGAAAACCCACTTTTTTCCCCCAGTGAGTCCATTTGTATGCATGCAAAACTATTTTCTGCAAATCTGAAAGGCCAATGCAGAATAAGTTCACACCTCATTTGACTCTGTTTCATCAGGGGCCAGCACGCAAAGCTGGGCACGGCATAGGAGGTGCTCTGGAAATGTGTGCCACATGGAGGCTGCTTGGTCTTAGGGGTGATGGATCTGGAAGTCTCCTGAGAACCTCAAGAGAATTCCTCCTACACCAGCTCCCTCCCCTTCTCCTCCATCCCCACTCTCTGCTTGTGGACGCTCTGGGTCTGCCTACTCCCTTCTCAGACCCGGATTCAGCCCTAACCCTGTTCTGTTTTCCTGGGGACTGGACTGTGAGTGACTCACCGGGGCAACCTCCTCCAGCCCTGCCTCACCCTGTTAAAGGATGCACAGGCACAAATGTGTGTGTGTGTGTTGGGGGAGGTGGCTGCTTCTTAGAAACTGGGGTTGGCACAATGAGATATCACTTAACTCCAGTGAGAATGGCCTTTATCAAAAAGTCCCCAAACAACAAATGCTGGCGTGGATGCGGAGAGAGAGGAACACTCCTACACTGCTGGTGGGACTGCAAACTAGTTCAACCTCTGTGGAAAGCAATATGGAGATACCTCAAAGCGATACGAGTAGATCTACCATTTGATCCAGCAATCCCACTAGTGGGCATCTACCCAAAAGATCAAAAGTCACTTTATGAAAAAGACACATGCAGTCGAATGTTTATAGCAGCACAATTCACAATTGCAAAGCTGTGGAAACAACCCAAGTGCCCATCAATTCATGAGCGGATTAACAAAATGTGGTATATGTATACCATGGAATACTACTCAGCTTTAAGAAACAACGGTGATATAGCACCTCTTGTATATTCCTGGATACAGCTGGAACCCATTCTGCTAAGTGAAGTATCTCAAGAATGGAAAAACCAGCACCACATGTACTCACCAGCAAATTGGTATTAACGGATCAACACCTAAGTGGACATATAGCAGTAACATCTATCGGGTGTTGAGAGGGTGGGAGGGTGGAGGAGGGGATGGGTATATACAACCACAATGAGTAAGATGTGCAACGTTTGGGGGATGGTCCCGCTTGAAGCTTTTACTCGAGGGGGGAGGGGCGCATGGGCAATATATGTAACCTTAACACTTGTACCCCCATAATGCGCTAAAATTAAATAAATAAATAAATAAAAAGAAACTGCGGTTGGAACAAGAGAAGCAAGTTGACTGGGGCCCACACCATTAGCTAGACAGTCCTACGATGGTCTTGGACTAATCAGCTGCTTCCAAATAAGAGGGAGCGCTGGGTACTCATAGGCCTGAGGGCTAATTTAATATGAAAGGACATGGACAAGGGTTCTAGAAAGATGCTTCCCCCTGGCCTGCTGGGGAGGCCTGTCAGCTTTCCACAGGGACAAGCCTGTAAGTCCTTGTCCTGATCAGCTCAGGCTGCTGTAACAGATTACCACATACTGGTTGGTGTGGCTTAAACCGCAGACATTTATTTCTCACAGTTCTGGAGAGGCTGGGAAGTTCAAGATCAAGGTGCTAGCAGAATCAGTTTTTGGAGAGGGTCCTCTTCCTGGCTTGCTAATAGCTGTTTTCTTGCTATGTCCTCTCATGGCAGGAGAAGACAGAGAGAGAGAGAGAGAGAGAGAGAGAGAGAG
>VSMD01044027.1:0-20868 GCA_008750895.1 Mirza zaza
GGACAGAGTCTCACTTTATTGCCCAGGCTAGAGTGAGTGCCGTGGCGTCAGCCTAGCTCCCAGCAACCTCAAACTCCTGGGCTCAAGCGATCCTGCTGCCTCAGCCTCCCAAGTAGCTGGGACTACAGGCATGCGCCACCATGCCCGGCCAATTTTTTCTATATATATTAGTTGGCCAATTAATTTCTTTCTATTTATAGTAGAAATGGGGTCTTGCTCTTGCTCAGGCTGGTCTCAAACTCCTGAGCTCAAGCTATCCTCCCGCCTCAGCCTCCCAGAGTGCTAGGTTTACAGGCATGCGCCCCTGTGCCCGGCCTGGAGCGATTCATGAATAGGGATCCAGCCAAGTGGGCCTGGGGTTTCCACTCTGACCACAGTTATCACAAGTGGTTCCTTCTTCTGGCAACCTGATCTCCTTTACTATGTCAAATCTTGAGATCCCCATAATGTCACAAGAAATACAGACAGAACACGGTTTTAAAAGCATGGAGGATGATTTATTTCCATTTGTAAGTTTTCCCCTTAGAGATTTGGATTTGGGACAACCATGACATCTATTTTTTATCAATGTCTTGTGGCCCTTATGCGAATTTCTCTAGCCTCTTCTCTCTTTCAGGTTGTCCTTACCCAGACTTCATTGGGGCAGGTACAGGTGCATGTTGCTGCCATTGAATATGGAGCTGCTTGACTGACAGCACAGAACAGACGAGTGATTGTAGAACTTCCATAAACCGGTGTTCACAACATATCTGAAATTACTTGTCAAATGTGAACCGAATTAAGAGTTTCAGTGGAGTATACCAAAATGAGACTCATCTGTTTTTAAAAAACAAATCAGACCATCTGCAATAATTTGGGGATCAGGGAATTCATCAGTTGGAAACTACTTGGGATGGAAAATGGTTAAGCATGTTCCTAAATTCTGCCTATAAGAAAGAAGTGAAGGAGAACAAAGTGGTTCCCAGAATACAGAGGAGCTGCAATCGGGTGCCCCAGATTCTTGGGTTCCAGCCACGGCTGTGCTCAGTTAACTACTCAAGGTAAGTGTTTTTGGTGATAAAATTAAAGTTTTTCTTTTTTTTTTTTTTTGAGACAGAGTCTCGCTCTGCTGCCCAGGCTAGAGTGCTATGGCGTTAGCAACCTCAGACTCCTGGGCTCAAGTGATCCTTCTGCCTCAGCCTCCCGAGTAGCTGGGACTACAGGCATGCGCCACCATGCCTGGCTAATTTTTCAAATATATTTTTAGTTGGCCAATGAATTTCTTTATATTTTTTTAGTAGAGACAGGGTCTCACTCTTGCTCAGGCTGGTCTTGGACTCCTGACCTTGAGCAATCCTCCCGCCTCGGCCTTCCGGAGTGCTAGGATTTTGACTTAGGTGATTGCTTAAAGTCTCCTTTGACTCAGTAATGTTGTGAAATTTGTGGCAGGAAAACCAGTTCTGCTTGTGACCATATTTTCTCCCTCTGGCCTGATGGCGACTTCTGAGATCATAAGTAAAACCTCATTAGCTGGTGTTGAGAAGGTTATCCACAATATACTCTAATCATCCACAACATCTTGTTCTGTGCTTTTAATCTCTCCTTCTGCCCCGACCCGCTTTCCCTTAGGAATTGGAGACTCACACCCGACACACTTATAAACCAAATATCCAGAGAAGTGATACATTTTTAAAAACTGGAATCACCTTTGAACATTTGGCAAAATGCATTTAATTCTAGAAAATAAAAAAAAAAACCCAATCTGACATATACTTGACTTTGCATAAAAATTTAAATGCAGCAAGGATTGCTTGTTGGAGCTGGAAGAAAAGGTAGAGGAGAGCTATATTTATGTGCTTATCTTGCCTTTAAATTAATCCCCCTCCCCCACTTTTTGCCTGAGCCCTTTGGTTGCCATGGAAACTGGCCTGGCTTCCAGCTGAGATTCCTGTGAGACTTAATTGCATTCCGACTTTCATAAACTCTCTATTAACCTTTGCCTGACAGAGATGCGTATGATGCAAAATGAGTAAGATGAATAGTTTAAAGTGATGTACATGTTCTTGTTTCATGTGCGTAAGGCTCTCTTTCAGCCAATTAAACATACTTACAAATAATTGTGATAGTGTTATTGTTGACGTGTTTCTTCCTTTTTAGAAATGAATAAATATATGTATATTATACATCTACCTCTACATATTATATATATATACATAATAGATGCCAGATTTAATATGTACATATCTAAAAGATAAGGGTGTTTCTAAGCGTAGGTTCAGAACAGAAGCTGAATAGGTCTGTATATGTTTGAATATATTCAGATATAGGATGTATCTGGATAAAACCTGTTAGACTTTCCTGTGTGATGCCAGAATTAATTAATATCTGTTAATATACATGATTGCATGTGTCAGGCACTGTACTTTGTATCTAACATGTGTTAATGCATGTAATTCTCGTAACAGCTCCATGTAGCAGGCACAGTGATTGCCACCATTTTACAGTTGGGGAACTGAGACTTAGGGGATTCAGCAGTTTCACAACTACTAAGTGGCAGAGCTGGGATTAGAATCCAAACCTGTTTGATTCCAGAGCTCAGAAGCCTCCCATATGTATCCACTTGGTTAATTCCCAGGCAGTGTCTCAAGGAGAGTCTGGAGTGGGGTTGGGGGAATGAAAGAAGGAAACAAACATGAAAATAAACTCCCATTCCTAAGACTTACCTGACAGGTGTCACTAGCATAAAGCCCCAGCATTGCTACATGATCATATTCAAAGACACAATAGCTTGAATGTAGAATGACTGAAAAACAATTTCAACTCCATGGAAGGTTGAGTGTGCTAAATGCAATCCCATTTGCAGAGCATAACAAAACATCTGCTTCCTCCCTTGCCCGCACACCTCACATTTGCAATAGTGGTACAGAGGAACCATTTTTGCATATGGATGTCTAATTATTCCAGCACCATTTCTTGAAAGCTCTTTCCTGTTTCACCACAAACTCCCCCACGCTCTCCCCCAAACGTGGCTCATACAGGCTTCCCTGCTGCTCTCCTGTCCCTCTCAGGCCACCTCCTTATTGTATAGACCAAGCTGAGCCTCTCTGATTGCCTTCACTTTCTTTGTTCTTCCCTTACCTAAATTTTATATGATGAAGAATTGCCTGTGAACTGCGGAAGCCAGGTTTTCTGAGATGGGTTAGGGAGAAGACAGCAGACATGACTCAATATCTTTTTTACAAAAATCTCTGCCACGAAGGAATACACTGAGCGCTGTGGGAGTGACAGAGTGGCTGCAGGCATTCTGGGCGTTCTCACCTGCTGAGGGGGGAGAGGGAGGGAGCGTTGCAGAAGCTTGGCTTGAAGGATGAGCGAGTGTTTTCCAGGTGGTGAGTGGGAAAGAGACATTCCCAGCCGAGGGAGCAACATATGCCGAAATTCATAGGTACGCAAAGGCCTGGTGTATTTGAGGAATAGATGGTTCTTTTGGAGATAAATCCCAAGCATGTAGAAGCAAGAAGAAAATAGGAATCAGACATTTTGGGAAGGCAAAGAAAGTGAAGCTAAGAGGGTCAGAGAAAATTCAGTGTCATCTTTTTCATGGAGGGCCCAACTAATGCATTCGAATGGAATCCTCTCACTCTGCAAAACCACGTGCTTCCTCCAGCCCTCGTCAAAGGGTCCCAGGTTATGGGGTCTGCCACTTTGGGGACAGGTTGTTCTGGCATCACACAGGAAAGTCATTCTAACAGGTTTTATCCAGATAACTTCATTACCTACATGAAATCAACTAATTTAATAGAGAGACACCTTTAAATGAGATATATCTGGTTTATTAACCTCCCAACTGGCTGCAGTACACAGGGAGTTGTTATTCTTCTGCGTCACAGCCGTGCATTGGCCTATGTTGACTCTCTCTTCCATGACGGATAGCAGATACCTTAATGGCATCTTAGGGAAAATTTATAATTTCTTGGTCACTTTGGTTATTAGAAGTCTGATTTGTTTGAAATTCTAATCTCATATCTGATTTAAACAATTTCCCCTGTCATAGGACAGGCTTGTGGCTCCAGGGACTTTAGTGTGTGTGTGTGTGTGTGTGTGTGTGTGTGTGTGTTTCAGGGGCTGGTGCATGATGTGATCTTTTATTCAGCATTCCTTTCCCTCACATTGGGGGAGCAGAATGAGCTCATTTAGCCTCTTCCCCTCCTCTTCTGGGCTCACACCCTTCATTGTGTTGGAACAGGGAAGAGGGAGAAAGAGGACAAGAGTCTCTTATTTAACTGACTGGTTGTAGTATTCTCTCAGTTGGTTGCTGGTGCTTTTCTGGCCAACATTGCCTGCCTGACCACTGATGCCTGCTGGGTGGCAAGTGCCTAAATGCTGGATCTCATGGGGTAAGAAGCCCCAGGTGAGAGCCTCCTTAGGGCTGGTTCGTTGGCATGGGAGATCTGGCTCTAATTCAATCTCTCCCAATTTCCCTGCTCCCAGCTCCTGCTCCAGGCCATCCACCTCACATCCTGTTCCCGCTGTGGTTCCCTTCTGCAGTTGAGAGCCCTAGGTAGCTCCCAGCAAAATGATTCAAACCTAGCTACTTTGAGCAAGTCTATTGGACTCATGAAACCTCACACATTTGCATCAATTTAAACAGTGAGAACAAAGTTGCTTGGAAATTAAAGAAATTGAAAGCAAACGCATTTGAAATAAAGAGGTAAAATTATATTACACTTGCAGACAACATGGTTGTCTATGTAGAAAATTCTATAGAATCTATAAGAAGGCTGCTATAATGAGTTCATTAAGGTTGCAGGATGCAAGATCAATATACAAAAGTTAGTCGTATTTCTACATACTAGCAATGAGCAGTTGAAAATTGAAATATCATTTATAGTAATATCAAAAACCAAGAAATACTTACAATAAATTTGACAATAGATGTATAAGACCTGCACACTAAAAACTATAAAACATTTCTGAGAGAGATTAAGACCTTAGTTAAGTGGGGAAAGTTTATCATGTTCATGTATCAAAAGACAATATTGTTAAGATGTCATTCTCTCCAAAGTAATCTATAGATCCGACACACTCAAATGGAAATCTCAGAAGGCTTTTTTGTAGACATTGGTAGATTGATTTTAAAATTTATGTGAAAATGCGAGGAGCCTTGAATAGCCAAAGCAAACTAGAAAAAAAAGAAGAAAGTTGAATGGTTAACATTATTTAATTTCAAGACTTACTATACAGTTATAGTAATCAAGACAGTATGGTATTGGTGTCAAGGTAAACAAATAGATCAATGGAACAAAATAGAGAATCCAGAAGTAATCAATATATACAAACTGACTTTTGATAATGGTGCTATGACAAGCAAATTGGGAAAAGATGATCTTTTCAAAAAATGATGCTGGAATGGTTAGCTATTCATATGCAAAAAACCACAGCAAAACAAAAACAAATAGAACTTTGATCCATACCTGATAGCATATATAAAAATTAACTCAAAGTGAATTATAGACCCATTGTCAAATCTAAAACTACAAAACTTCTAGAGAAAAACAGGAAAAAATATTAGTGACCTTGGGTTTGCAAAGACTTACATATGATACAAAAAGCATAAACTCTGACATTGTTAAGAAAATAAAAAGACAAACCACAGATTGGAAAAAATATTTGTGAAACATGTGTCTAATAAATCACATGCACCTAGAATATATAAAAATCTCTTACAACTCAATAATAAAAAGAGTAACAATCAACTAAAAATAGTCAAGATTTAAACAGAATCTTCATCAAAGAAGACATAAGGATGGCAAATAAGCATATGTAAAGAAGTTTACTAACTTTAGTCTTGGGGGAATGCAAATTAAATCCACTATGAGATGTCCTACACTCTCATTAGAATGACCGAAATGAAAGCAACTGCCCGTATCAATTGTGTTTGAGTATGTGAAGTAACTGGAAGTCTCATACACTACTGGTGGAAATACAAAATGTTATAATCACTTTAGAAAACATTTTGGCAGTTAAAAAGTTAAACATACACCTACCATATGACTCAGCCATTCCACTCTTAGGTACTTACCCAACAAAAAAAAGCATGTGTCCAAAGACTTGTACATAAATATTCATAGCAACTCTCTTCAGAATAGCAGCCTAGACTGAAAACAACCCAAATGGTTTATCAACAGGTGGAGTGATAAACAAATTGTGCTACAGCCACACAATGGAAGACTGCTTGGCAGTAACAAGGGATGAACCTTTGATACATATAACAACATGGATGAATCACAAAATAATTATGCTGAGAGAAGGCAGCCAAACAAAACAAACATATAGTTTCTGATTCCATTTATGTAAAATTTTGGAAAGTGCAAACAAATCAAGAATAATAGAAAGCAGATCATTGGTTGCTTCAGAAAAAAGTAGAGAGGTAGATAGAATGACAGGCATTGAGGGGGAGTAGCAAGGAATTACAAAGAGATACAAGGAAAACTTTTTGCAGTGATGAATATGTTCATTATATTGATTGTGGTTTGGCTTTCACTGGTATATAAATATGTCAAAAGTCATCAAAATGTTATGTAAGTAACATAAGTATGTACAGTTTATTGGTCAATTATGTCTCAGTAGAGCTGGGGAAAAGTTTTATAAAGCAAGAAACTTTCATGAAAACCTTATCACACATATGCATGCATTCATAGAGAATTAGAAGACTATTCTCCCAGTTTATATATTCTTTTGAAAGAATATTTTCTAAAATATTAGCAGTGATTTATTTCCCATTTTCTGAATTTTCCAAATTTTCTATAATGTTCATGTATATCTTTGTAAATGAGAATCAATTAAAATTATTAACCTGGTGGGTAGAGCATAGGCAACATTCTCATACTGTAAAACAATGAACTAGACTCTTTGAATTAATTGTAGGATTTTAAAGACTATCCAGTCTCTTTCCCTCATTTTATAAAAGAGAAAACCATAGCACAGGGAAGGAAAGTATTTTGCCAAAAGGCGCAGAATGAAATAATGACACTACTCGGACTAGAATGAAAGTCTGGGTATGCCTTTTATAGAGTTTGTTATAACATATTTTCTTTTGTTTATTTTAAACTGTATTTCAACTATTAATTTTGACATAATTTTAGGCTTACAGAAATTTTCAAGTATTGTCATATTTTCATGTCTTTTACCTAAATTTCCCTAACATTAACATCTTATGTAACCATACAACAATTATGAAAACTAAGAAATTAACATTGGTCTAATCCTATTGACATAATTTTAGATTTTATTTGGATCTCATCATATTTTTTGCTATTTTCTGTTCCAGGATCTTGTCCAGCATCCCACATTGCTTCTAATTGTCTCTTCTCCAATCTGTGACGGTTTCTCAGTTTTTCCTTGGTGGTTTTGATGAATTCCAGTCAGATGTTTTGTAGAAAGTCCTTCAGTTTGGGCTTATCTGATGCTTTCTCATGACTAGATTGGGATTTTGCATTTTGGGAAGGATACCAGAGAGGCAATGTTCCCCTTTCAGTGATTCATTTCATAAGACGTACGTGATCTCAAAAGGTCTTGTTACCAGTGATGCTAACCTTGATTACTTGGCTAGGTGGTATCTGCCAAATTTCTCCACAGCAGAGTTACTATTTTCCACTTGTAATTAGTAAATATTCATTTTGAAGGAGCTACATTGAGATTATGAAAATACTCTGTTTCTTTTCCTAATTTTGCCCACCAATTTTACTATCTGTTGGTAGATTAAGCCAGCAGCAATTAGTGTGGTTTTCCAATGATGATACCCTATTTTCCTCATACTTTCTAAACTTAGAATTAGGCTCTTTCTGTAAGAAACAGTGGTTCCTACTTTCTATTGTTTACTTATTCAATTTTTTATTAATATCAGCATGGACTCATAAATTTTTACTTTATTCTTTGTGTTCCAATCCAATACTATCATTATTTATTTTATTCAAATTATTCAAACTTTGGCTATTGGGAGCTGTTTTGGGTTAGCTTCTGCGCCTTTTGTCATGTCTTAATTTTTTTTTTTTCTTGAGCACTTCCTTACTTTCTGGTATCACAGAATGTTTCAGGTTCATTTTTATATTTTGCCGGACACAGTCCTGAAATCAACTACTTTTCCAAGAATCCCTGGTTCTTTTGTTGGAGAATGGTGTTTAGAAACCAAGATCTGGGCATTGAATAAGTTCATTACTATTGGGGTATTATTGTTTCTAGGCCCTCTTAGTGGACAGAGCTAGGAAGCAATTTGCTATTTATTGTATGTATAGATACATAAAACCTAGATTGCATTCATTTTTATTGTGTGAGCCTATTTTTTTAAATTACTTAAATTTAATTACTTTAAAAACATTTTAAGGACAAAGTAACATTTAGTCACGACTGGTCTGTGTTCTTTCTTCAAATTGTTTGCCATCAAGAGGTTATTGATATTTTATACTCCAGTCCCTTCTCTATTTATTTACAAAATAGCTGTCTTGTGTTTGTGTAAAGAGATGCTAGCTAGTGTTTGAGGATGAGAAAAGAATTCTTCTTATTTAGAGAATACATCTTTGAATAACACATTAGGAATTGGTTTTTTCAAGTTATAAATGAAGCAGAATATGGCAAATGAAAAGAAGTCAAGATAGCAAAGCCCAATCATCTCCTGAGGTATTCTTGAGAAAGAAAAAGTTTTAGGTTGAACTCTGTGAGGGTTATAAGCAGCCAAATACAGGGAATTTCATATTGCTCAACCTGAAAGAAGTGGAGGTAGAAGCCTGTTGAGTAACTGTTTAGTCTTGGCTTCCCGCTAGGCTTTTACCATCCTGGAGTAACCCTTGGTTGGGAGATGTGACCTTCCTTGGCAGACACCAGGATGAACCAAAGCTTCCCATAGGAGAAAGAGAGCTTGAAGGGAAGATACTAAAACTACTTCCAAGGTAAAAGGCATACCAGAAAAACATGGACTTGCAGCATAGTGGTCCTTATGTCTGTGGGTTCACGGCAGTTTTCAATACTGCCATTTATGATAGAAGTTTACTTGCGATTAAGTAGTAATCAATAAAAAAATAATTTTACTTATGTAATTTATAATATAATATTTATATATAATATATATCATACATAATTATACAGAATAAAATATGTTATTTAGAATATTATAATAAACATAATATTTTATATGTACATATAATATTCTATGTCTATACAATATCATAATTGCAATAATTATAATGCAACATAGCCTCACATTGACACAAAAAATATCCATCTTTATTGTGAGATTTACACTTGATCTTAGCCAAAAGGCTGAGAAACAATTTCTATTGTGGTACTTAAATATTCTTGTAATGCTGTCATTATTTGAGTAGAACCATTTCTATTCTGACCAGTCTCTCTTGCACAGTCACATTATAAAGCTCTTGTATGTTCTAATAAATACTTAATTTTTCATTGGCAACAACTCTGTAACTCTTAACCTTGACTTTCCACAAGTTACAGTCCATATTCCAAAGCATCACCTGACCTGCTAAGCTCAATATTCAGTTTGACTGATGTTGCTGTAACTATATGAATACCCAGTGTTAGTAAGAACAAATTTCACAGAGCAATCAAAACTGAACACGGTTGTGAAATGTTCAAGGTGTTCCATAAACGGTTTCCAAAAGTTCTCTATTGAATTGGTGGCAGTGGTGACACCCAAGCCCAACCTTCCCAACAACCAATATAGAGCTTTTTCCTCTAGAATAGAATCCTCAAAATAATTTTCTGCAGTACATTGGAGTATCAAATATATGAATTTTTTTCTCAAGGTTCTGGGAATGTCTACCAGTTGAAGGAGATGAAGTCCATGCCTTCAAGAAGCTCATAGTATAGTGGATGATGTTACAAACTAAACAACCTTAGGCTGTGACTTACCTCCAGTGAACTTTAGTTTTGCCATCTATAAATGATCATAGCTAACACTTATTGTGCTCACCCTTTGCCAAGAATTGCACTGGGGGAAACTCACACTAATCCTATAATATCAATAATAGTATTATTCTCTTTTCAAAGACTCAATTCATTGAGCCTGGTAAATATCTAATAATTGGCTTGCCAAAAATATACATGTATACATGCATACATTTATTATTATTTTATTGTCATAAAGAATTTATAGCCACAATTGAAAAATAATAAAATTATTTTATTATTTTAAATAATAAAATTATAAAAATAATTTCATTGTGAATTCTACATAGCCAATTGATTCTGCCAGAACTTTTAAAATTGATTTTTGTCTAATTTTTGTATCTATAGCCAAATGTTGTAATTCAATAATGATCTGACAAATAGAATTGCACCCAATCCTCCATCTCTTTTCCCAATAAATTTATTACCATTAAGTATGATATTGGGCCTACTGTTAGCCTATTTCACACATGCATACAAATTCCTTAAACTAAATATAATGTCATGCATTAGAACTTCACTCAGTCCATTCGTCAGTGATATCAGTGACTTCTCCATTGAATCATCAGATAATAATTTCTGAATATGGAAAGAATATTTCCCCAGTGTTTTGTGTTATTCACGATGCAATGGCTACAGACATGACACAATAGAAATAGATAGATTAATCCATACAGACAGAAAGCAGATTGGTGGCTGCTCAGGGCTGAGGGGAGGGGAAATGAGGAGTATCTACTAAATAGGTATGGGATTTTGTTTGGGAGGGATAAAAATGTTTTGGAACTAGATAGAGGTGGTATTATAATCTCACCACCTTGTGAATGTACTAAATTCTTAATTTTATGCTATGTGAATTTAACCTCAATAAAAAAATTTCTATTGGATTCTTGTGAAGATAGAGTGAGAAAGAGAAGGATGTGAATCATAAGGAGTATCACAAATGCAGTTCTCATGCTTGTAAAAATGCACCTGCACAGGGTCTCAGGTACCTACCAAGGCATAATCTGATATAAATTTACTTAGACATGTGACTTATTTTATTTTATCTCTCTCAGCAAGAATTTGCATTTTAATCCAAGTCTTTGGGAGCTTTTACCAAACTAGGTTAGAATAGAGGAAATTCAGTAGAAGCAGAAGAGCAGGCACAGATCCTACTTGGGGTGGAAGGAGCTCCTTTTTTGGCCCATCCCTCGCTGTGTGAGCAACTGGCTGTTTTGCTTATCTGGATAGTTGGCCTCACTGTTGTCTCTTGTGGAGTATGAGAGTTGGTTTGGATAGTTAGGCAAACTTTCAAGCAATCATTTTAGTGGAGTTAAGAGAAACTACTTTAGAACTGTTGTGAATTCAGAAGAAACAAAAATGACTTTTAGATTTATTTTGTGTATACTCAATAAAGATGAACGTTCATCAATAAAGATGAACTCTCAATAAAGAGTCCTTGAGGAGAAATGTATATTCCTATAACCAGGTTACTTGCAGAACTACATAGAAGAATGCCAATGAGACAATAGTTGGGGTTTTTTTTCCTTTAAAAACAATATTTTAAGCCAGCCAAATTAAGCAGTGCGGAGAGGGTATACCAACTTTAGTGACACTAATGTTAATAAGTTCTGATAACCCACTACCGTTGGACCAGCTGGGTTTTGTTTTAGTTTGGTTATTTTTAGCCTCTAAAATCTTAATATTTTAGCATCTTTGAGAAATCACACCACTGGGGAGGTTTTGCATCTTTTTATCCTAAAAAAGTGATTGAAGACCATTAGGAAGAAACCAGACAGGCTTAACATATCCTACCCATTGGCTATCATAGATAATAAGACCGGAACTTTACCTAATTTATATCTAACTGTGGCTCTGATGCTTGACTGACATACTTACTCTATTCTTATGGAATTTGGCCATAAGGGCAAAGTTATGTAAATAACAGAGAGGGTGCAAAGAAATTAGAGTAGAATAGATAATTAATATCCATCCTTCTGTAAATAAGGAATTTGAGCTTGATTTTTTCCCCTTCTTAGCTAGAGAAGTGAGAAGTGAAGTGAGGTGTTTGTGTATTTCGGCAGTCTGTGCCTCCCAGGGGTAGTTGGCCAGGTCTAGGAAAATGCTGCAGCACTTTTTTTGTCTTTTCAATCCAAGAACAAATGTCAAAGAAATGTCTTACTAGAGCTTAAATAAAATCTGAAAATCATTTTCAATTTTTTTCTAACTTTATTTTTTATCAAGTCTCTTAGCTAGAAAAACATGGATCTCTGATTAGCTACATGAAAATGCTTCTTGTGGAAGCATTCGTTTCTTGACTCCAAAGCTTCCAGAAGGATACAATGCAACCTATTGAAACCGAGGTTAAAATTCTGTGCTATTTGATGCTACTCCTGCTCTTTGATGTTTTCTTTTTACCTATCATCAATATACAGCTTAAATTGATTACCATTCTTCATTTCTGTTTCATCAAACATTTATTGATCCCTGAGTGTATATAAGGGATGCAGGGCAGTATGGAATAAGTCACAGTCCTTTAAATATATGATTTTATAATTTAGTTAGAGAGATGTTGTGCTGGGTTGGCTAGTGTCTCCCTCAAATTCATGTCCCTCCTAGAACCTCAGAATGTGAACCTTATTTGGAAACGGGGTAAGTGTAAATGTAATTAGTCACGATGAGGTCATACTAGGGTAGAGTGAGCCCTTAATCCAATATGACTGGTCTCCTTATGAGAAAAGGAGAAGAGACACAGAGACAGAAGACACAGGAAGAATGCCACGTGAAGATAGGGACAAAGTTTGGAATGAAGTGTCTACAAGCCGACCAACTCCAGAGTTGCCTGCTACTCCAGAAGCTAAGAGAAATGCATAGAACAAATTTTCCTTTCGAGCCTACAAAGAGAAAGTAACTCTGCCTGCACCTTGAATTTGGACTTCTAGCCTCCAGGATCAAGAGAATACATCTCTGTTGCTTTAAGCCATCAAGTTTGTGATACTTCATTATGGCAACCCTAGGAAATGAATACAATAATCACAAACAATAAACCTACTATTATTAAGCACTGACTATGTTCCAGGTCCTGGTCTTAGAGCTCTTTCCTGCTCTAAGGTAATAGCCAGGCTTTATCACTATTGTCCCCAGAAGAGCAAACTGAGAGTCAGAGAGACCTAAGAACATGTTCAACGTCCCTCAGCAAGTAGCTCTCACACTTGCCAATGTGACGCCATGGGCCATTCTCTTAACTGTGAAAGCATGGCTCATATAAGCCGGCAGGAGTCAAAATGACAGGCAAGAAGGGAGCTGGCCTTTGAACCAGGAACAGCCCTGGTGTTCATGAATAGCAGAATGGAGAAACAAACTGTGGTATGTCCACATGGTGGAATACTACTCAGCAACACAAAGGAGCAAACTACTACAGCACGCAGCAATGCAGATGAATCTCAAATGCAGCATGCTGAGTGAGAGAAGCTGTATGCACAGGAGGGTGCATGCTGTGTGATTCCATTTATATGATGGTTAGAAGAGGCATAAATAATCTATGGTGGAAAAAAGTCAAACAGTTCTTGCCTGCTGTGTGGTATGCTGTGCTGAGAACAGAGCACTGAGGTCCCTGTTCAGTGGCTTAGGGTGGTGGTGGCAGGTCCAAGACCTCCCTGCACTCTGGAAACCATATATGTAAACACAGCTGGGAGTGGAGGAGCCCATAAATGCCATGAGGACAGGTCTGTGCCACTTATGCCCACCATTGTTTTCTAGTGCCTGCCACCATACCTGGCTCATAAGAATACCTCCATAAATATTTGTGAAATGAGAGAATCCACTTACAAATCAGGTATGTCTGCATGTTGCTGTTCATTATCCCCAAATTCCTGCAATTTGTGCCACGTAATTTAGCACTTGATTGTATAGCATATGGTAATGTTCTCTGACGTGTGGCACTTTATCACCTCAATCGTCTACACTAATGTAGCAAGAGAGTGAGAGAGAGAAAGGATATGTGAATTAAGAGGTTCTGAGATGATTACAGAGACTGTGTAGCAAACCAGCGTGATGGCCCTGTGCACTTTGTACCAGTGATTCTGGAGCTGCTGGAAGTTGGCGGTAATAGTTCAGGCCAAGGAAATAAATCTACCTAGCATTGTGCTGGGCACTGGGGGAGAATTTAGAAGATGCAGAATACAGGGTCTTTGGGCTGAAGGGCTTCATCTCCCTGCTGGGGAGATAAGGTAAATAGGAATGGAACCAAAGCATGGCCAGGAAACGTGGCTGGAATGTCACTCTCTGCCTCCTTCTGCTCGTGGTGGGCATTGTCACTCAGTTGTGGAGTCACAGGACTTTCCTACTAAGCCCCACACCAGCTCAGGGGATTTTCCCACTTGGTCCTCGAGAGAACCACACTAGACAACTGGAATCTGTAGGTGAGATGAACGTGGACAGTATAAAAAGTGGAAGGAAGGCAGTCGCTAGGAGATTGATGTAGGTTTCAGAGCCTGGAGGAGGTAAATTGATGGGAACATGAATCACAGCTTCACACGCAGGGCCTCTGCAGCAGCCATAGATCCTAGGGCCTCGTTCTGAAAGCCTAGAACATCCGCGGTCACTTCAGCGCAGCATCCTGGGGGCTGTACCGTGTCATTTGGCTCCATTGCCTGCAGCCTGGCGCCACTCTCCTGCAAACCAAAGCTGCCTCTTGGTGGTGGGTGTTTGTTGACCTTGCAGGAGACAAGCCCGGGTTCCAAGGGCTGCTTATAACCCAGCTGGGGTGTTCCATTAACCTGTGTAATGTGCTCGAGCACTGACTTCTCCACGTGAAGTAAGTGTCCCTGAAAGGGCAGAAACCCAACGCTGCCAGACTCCCCGCCCTGAGCAATGCCCAGAGCAACTGGAGCTTCTCTGTGCCGAGAACAGAGATATTGTGTGTGGTGCATGCACAGTATCGTACGCTTGAAGGCTTGAGCCCTCAAAGGTGCTGCTTACAGTATTTTAGAGGCAGAATCTGGAGAGATGGCCCCTTACCTGCACTCGAGAAGAGCCGTTGTGTTGGTTTGTTTAGAGGTCCCTCTGCTACGAAAGAAGAAGAAATTAATTCTCTTTAAAGTTTGGATCTCAAAAGGCTTTTGTCGCTACAGAATCGTGTCGAATAAGGAAGGATGAAGGCTTTTCCTTTCAATTTTAAAGAAGAGATCTAATCTTTCGCTTCAGCCAGCACCAAGCCCTAGTTAATAGTTCAATTTTACACTTTGCCTGCTTTCCAGAAGGATACAGGATGGTTTGAAATGAAAAAATAAAAATTAAAAAAACACAAACAAACATCAAGATTGTTGAGAGAGAAATGAAACCCAAAATGTGGGGAGGCTTGTGTCAGGAGTTCTTTCTTTCCTGCTCTTTGGCAGTCTCAGGGGATTTTTCCAGACGCCCAGTGCCGCAGTCTCACCACTCTTGGCGATACCCTAGACCCCCCACCTGTTCTCATCTTCCTCTCTGATATCTTGCCAGAAAATGTACACTTTATAATAGGGTGTTTGCTGATCTAAAGGACATACTTCCTATTGTAATCTGAGGTTGGGTAAGGGGCAGGGAGAGAAAAATTTGATTTGGATCGTCTTCACTAAACCAATGCATCACAGGGCCACAATTTCTGCTAATGGTTAAAACTGGTCTTGACTTTGGTTTCTGAAACCGCTACATTCACACTTTTCCAGTTGGGTCAGTGTTTTGTATTGAAAAAAAAAAAACCACTCATTCTCTGCAAGTACACCTCCCACAACTTCTTTTTAACTGACTTAATGACTTTTTCTAGAACAGATGATAGATGAAGGCAGAAAACAGTCTGGCCATAAAGGATATATTGATTTGATCAGATTTGCCAGAACACAAACTGCAGGGAAAAATCTAAAAAGTGACTCCAGAAATCAAGATGCTGCCGAAGCAATT
Source organism: Mirza zaza (assembly GCA_008750895.1). Taxonomy (NCBI): domain Eukaryota; kingdom Metazoa; phylum Chordata; class Mammalia; order Primates; family Cheirogaleidae; genus Mirza; species Mirza zaza. The sequence goes on from VSMD01044027.1 coordinate 15,856, forward strand.
TCTTGGCCAGGAATCTTTTTGGCTGCTGCTTGTTTTAAATTCTTGCATTTTGCATTTCGGGGAAATGAGTCTCGGATCAAAGCCAAAATCCTAAATGCAAAAAGATAAAGGCCGTTTGTTATGAGTTCTGATTATTTCTCTTGAATGAGTATCCAAGAGCCAATTTCTCATATATTAATTTTTCATATTATTGAGAAACAGAATTGACTGGGTTCTACAGAAGCCAATTCTGGCTGAGTTAAAGGAAAAATACTTTAGAGCCAGAAAGGACCTTCTAAAGCATCTTATTTAATCCTTTCATTTTATAGGACCAGAGAGGGCGAGAGCCTTGCCTGAGAACACACAGTAGGCTGGGTGCTCAGGGAAGACTTTGATCTGCATCCTGGACTTCTCAGCCAGGTGTGCCGATCCCCGATCTTCCTATTACCAGCAAGGCTCTCTGCCATTATTTGCATAGGAATATGGCAAGGATGAAATTTTATTTCTTAGAACTAAGAGGCAAAAATAAAGAATGCTGTGTGTGCAGCATTTGTGCCTAAGAGGATTTGTTTGTTTAAATCCAAAAGCCAGAGTGCTGTTTGAACCAGTTTACCTGATGTCCTAGGCGGCCTTGGTTTTAGAAAAGAGATTTTTTTGTGATCTCTGCATAGTGTAGATGCCTAAATCAACAGACACAGACGGTAAACCCAAAGGAAGGCCCTGTCAGAATAAAACAGGGAAATGATGTTGAGATCATATCAACAAAACTAAAAAGTAAACATGACAAGGGCTTGCTGCAATGTGATAGTGTGTATGGTCATGGAACACAGTGTTCCTCGGCCTGGCATGCGCCGGGGTATGAAACACCATCCCTCCGAGCAAGCTAAAAAGCTGCCGCTATGCCAGGCATGCCATTGAGCCCTCCTGAGGACAGGGCCACAGCCACAGCTCCTTCATCTCTGTCATCTGGGAAGGGCAGACTCCATGTGGTGAGGACCAGTCCCCTTCTGGGCTGGTCTGACCTTCAGGATGAGAATTCAACTAATGGATTAACTTTAGAAGGCTGCAAATGATAAAACCCATGTTTTCATTTGCATTTTTGTAATAGAGACAGATTTGCTCCCCAAACACTATTATGTAATACACACATTGCATTAACCAATAAAGATTTTTTTGATTATTTTACTTTAAGGCTTATACAGAAAGAAGGCTAACGTTGTTGCTCTTCTTGTCTATTATTCAATGAGTGTATTCCAGCTGGACAGAAAGACAGATCTATCTGTTTTCTGTCTGACTCATTGTTGCTAACAGTTGTCAGGGAAGCAGAAACCTTCAGTATTGATGTGTTCCAGCTGTGCAACTTCAGATATCGGATTTCTACTTGAAAAAGAATCAGTGACTTTTTCTAATAACCCCTGCCATTAAAAAAAAAAAAAAAAGGACAGTTTGTTGTCTTGGGATGTCAATTTTCAGTTCTCAAAAACGTTAGAAACTGATGATGAGTCTCTCTTGCTAACACAATTGAGATGTATTGAAAGGAGCTTTAGGTTGTCAAAATAATTGCTAGGCTTCATGTAGAAGCATTCATGGTGGCTCCAAACACCCAACTTCCAAACCAAAGACTGATACTTATGCATCGAAGGGCTTTTTTTTAACTATTAAAATAATTTTATTGATATATAATTCACATACCATGTAATTCACTCAAAGTATACAATTAAGTAGTTTTTGGTGTCTTTCTAGAGTTGTGGAATCATCACTACAGTCAATTTTAGCACATTTAGGCTGGGCGTGGTGGCTCATGCCTGTAATCCTAGCACTCTGGGAGGCCGAGGCAGGAGGATTGCTTGAGCTCAGGAGTTCGAGCTCAGGAGTTCTGAGCAAGAGCGAGACCCCGTCTCTACTAAAAATAGAAAGAAATTAGCCAAACAACTGAAAATAGAAAAAAATTAGCCAGGCATGGTGGTGCATGCCTGTAGTCCCAGCTACCCAGAAGGCTGAGGCAGGAGGATTGTTTGAGCCCAGGAGTTTGAGGTTGCTGTGAGCTAGGCTGACACCAAAGCACTCTAGCCCAGGCAACAGAGTGAGACTCTGTCTCAAAAAACAACCCAAAAAACAAAAAAAAATAATTTTTGCACATTTTCATTACCCCAAAAAGAAGCCTCATTCCCTTTAGCTTAGGCAACTACTAATCAGCTTTCTGTCTTTATGGCTTTGCCTATTCTGGGCATTTCATATAAATGGAATCACTTAACATGTGGTCCTTTGTGACTGGCTTCTTTCACTTAGCAAAATGTTTTCAAGGTTCATCCATGTTGTATTGTCTATCAATACTTCATTCATTTTTATGGCTGTATAATATTCTATTGTATAGCTATACCACATTTTGTTTATACATTCCTCTACTGGTAGACATTTGGGTTGTTTTCATTTTGGGCTATTATGACTAATGTTGCCATGAACATTTATGTACAAATTTTTGTGTGGACATTTATTTTCATTTCTCTTTGGTATTTACCTAGCAGTGGTAAATATGGGTCATACGGTAACTTTATAGTTAACCTTTTGAGAAACTGCCAGACTGTTTTCTAAGGTGGCTTTACCATTGTACATTCCCACTAGCAGTGTATTGGGGGTTCTCTCTGTGTATGGGGGGTTCAAATTTTTCCACAGCTTCTCTGACATTTGTTATTATCTGTCTTCCTAGTGACTGTGTAGTGGTGAAGGCTTCTTCAATCTGTTTTTAAAGTATTATAATGATGCTCTTAAGCCCAGATGGATTCTGTGACATGAAGAAAGGAAAGCAAGTGGCACCAACCTGACAAAAGTTTCCACTGAATGTGTGCTGCAGGACGACAGAGACGGCTCACTGTGCCTAGTGTCTAGAACAAGGCCAAGCACATAGTAGGCATGTTAAACATTTGTGGAATAAAAGAGTCCATGGAGAGCCTACTGTGTGCTAGCCCTGGTATGGGTGTAGAGGTACAAAAGACTGGCCCTGATCTCAAGGGGATTACCTTCTGGAAGGAAAGAGAATGCCATCATTCCTGAAAGGAAGTTACTGATGATGGGAGAGGTACATGGTAGGGGAAAGTGTTACTAATTTCTAGACCACTAAAGTGTAGAGGGTGAAGACCTGAGCTCCTTTGGTCTCAGCTGATTTGTAAAGTCTTCCAGGAGATGGTGGGGGGAAAACCATCAGTGACCCAAATTGCACAAGTGAGAGAGCCTTCCCCATAACAGATACAAACAACCTCCCCAGACATTATAGCATCTTGTGTGTGTGTGTGTGTGTGGAGGGTGAGTGTCAGAGTATAATGTGATTCTTCTCCTTAAGTTCAGGCTTTTAGTGATTTGCCCATTTTCTTTCTTCCTTCTTCCCTCACTTCTTTCCTCCCTCCCTCCCTGTTCTCTCTCTCTCTCTCTCTCTCTCTCTCTCTCAATCACCTGTCTTCCTATCCTCATCACCTCTCCAACAACAATTTCACTAGCTCTAGGGTATATTTTAGGTAGCTTTCTGAAGATTGACTGTGTAATAAACAATCTAAGTGAAAGAACCATGATTTTCTTAACAATTCTCTTGCTATTTTAATTTTTTTCATAAGTAATCCTGCAAACAAAATGTGCTCATGACATTTCTTTTCCAATTTTGGATTTTTCAAAAAGATAACAGTCCAGTTGAGTTCTTGGACTTTGGGCTTTCCTTTTGTGGTGATTCACAGACCCAGTCCTCTTCCATCTGTGGGTGCCCAGCCCCTAGGGCCTCCAACTCTGCTTCTAGTCAGTAGAAGCAAAAGAGTTGTGGAAGGTACTTAATTCTCAACCACATTGCCTGGAAGTGACATCCATCCTGTTGGATGCCAGAGAGTGGCATCCTCTCTGTTTGCATTCCATTGATGAGAACTTGTCACATGTCCCCATCTGGATGTGTGAGGGTCTGGCTGAATATATAACTGAATATTCTCAAAAGAGGACCATGAATTTTGGGTGGACAGTTAGACTTCTCTGCCATTATAGACTTCCAGTGGTATAACGGTTGTTTATTTTGATGACTTGGTACATTGTGCTCAATAGCTCCTACACCTCCATTGAAATATTAATATATTAATATTAATTAAAATATATTAATATTTTCATTTTATTTATTTCTGATTATAAACAAAGATGTGCAGTTGGTCTTAGTCAATTCCAATAACCTATTTATAGGACTTGTCCATTATATGCAAAACCAATGTGGCTACTACTCCAATTTTATTTTTCTTGGACTAATTCTACCTGTTGCCTTTTAGTTTAATCCTTTTACCACTCTGGCTAATTATTTTGGCATCTGTCACTATGTGGAGCAATTGGTTGAGACTTTATCTCAATGATGGCATATGAAACAGCAGGAGAGATTGGCTCAACTAATTTTGAAAAGATTAAAAAGAGGCCAATAACTAAATAAATTGGTTTTCCTCCAAGAAGATTCAGAACCACAAAAATATCTCAGCTTAACTATAGGGTCTTATTCAAAATAAAAAATAACTTAGTATTATCTGGAATATTTTCATTCATCATTTTTCCCTTTTCCTGAGTTATTTTGTATATGTCTGTGGTTGCTTTAAAAATGATTATAATTAAGATGTCATTCTTTCTAGATAAATAATTTTGGGACTTCTTTTTCAAAGACTCTAAGATTTAAGCATTGGTTTAAAATACTTCCACCCAACCCACCCCTCCCATCTAAACAAAAATCCTCACAAGTGTTTTAAATGTTAATATTACTGTTATAATGCTGTTAAAAAAATAGCAAAATTTTTGCTCAGCCAAAATAAGTCTCAATTTTAGTTGATCCAATCCTATTATAATATTTTTCCTTTGGGAAATTAAAGGGTATAATAAAACTTAGTGAAGAAAAGACATTTTGATATCAGCTATATATATTTAATTGGAATATCTCCTAAGCCACAGACTAAGTAAATTTCACAATGTTGGGGGGAGGAGCAAATTGATGAAGTTGAGTAAGGAAATTGTGCAAGTATCATTCATTCATTC